>VMBQ01006730.1:32336-47217 GCA_007657795.1 Dreissena rostriformis | reverse complement strand
AGTTAAGAGGTTGTACTCTTGGAAAGATCATTAGTTAAGAGGTTGTACTCTTGGAAAGATCATTAGTTAAGAGGTTGTACTCTTGGAATGATCATTAGTTAAGAGGTTGTACTCTTGGAATGATCATTAGTTTAGCGGTTGTACTCTTGGAAAGAAAATAAATACAGTGTACTTTAGGGGAAGGGGTCTCTCAACGCGGATACAGTAAACAACTAGAACTTTCAAAAAGAGGCAAAAGTCAGTAACAAATTTAACAGTAATCCTTTAGGGACACTGTCCTCTGATTTCGTATAGGGACACTGTCCTCTGATTTCGTATTTAATACAGTGGAAATTATTATATTGTGTCAAAATTATACTAGTACACTGTGTATTACTTAAACAATCGAAATGAACAGTAGCCTTTTGAACTTCCGAATTTTGTGCATAGAGAACTGTTCTTTTTCCAGAATAAATGAAACAATCGACCCGCCTTTGGTAAGGTCGCATTAATTGTGTTGGTAAAGAGCACGTGTGACGTACATCAGCTGGCATAAATGGTTTTGATCAATAATTAATGACATACAAATTGTCTTTCCAGCCCATCAAATGTGCAATTTGTACTTAAAATTTAGGTGATATGTCAACCGGTCATAAACACTATTTATTATATTAAGTAGCTTACCTCAGCGGCAACAATTAGGTGATTAGTTAAAGTCAAGAAACATGGGTGATATATTATACGGCTTAATGAATGAGTAAACGAAAAACACAAAATTGAGCCTCGCTCTTTGAAAAGAGGGTTTAATGCATGTGCGTAAAGTGTCGTCGCAGATAAGCCTGTGCAGTCCTCACAGGGACGACACTTTCCGCTTTTATGATAGTTTTTGTTTAAAATAAGTCTCTTCTTAGCAAAAATCTAGTTTATGCGGAAAGCGTCGTCCCTTATTAGCCTGTGCGGACTTCACAGGCTAATATGGGACGACACTTTACGCACATGCGTTAAAGCCCTTTTTCACAGAGCGCGTCTCAAATATACATATTGAGTGAAACTTACAAACTATCTATAATTGAAATGACCATGTTGGTTCTTGTAATCTTCTCTTGCTGGAATAGCATGGTGTGTAAGTATGCACCGATATAATTGGACGGCTCGATGTGGTCAATCAAACGAGGTCATCTTACCCTTGAGATCCAGCGTTTTTTTTCTTGTTAGAGAATGGCCGTTTTTCACAAATTTGAGAAGTTCGCAACTCAAATTTTCACACTTTAAAGAACTTCGCGAATCACATTGTCACAATTAAAAAATGTTGCGACTCATTTCTTCACAATTTTGAACAGTTCGCGACTCTTTTCTTTCACAATTTTGAACAGTTCGCGACTCATTTTTTTTCACAAAATTAGGGGGCCAAGGCCGCTTCACAAAGATGGGGAAAAAAGCCCTTCCCTTATTTCACCAATGTTCTTGCAAACGCGGACAACAACAGTAGAAGAAACAGTAGAAGAAACAATGAACGATAATTGAGAGAACAGTATAATGTGAAAGTTAGAAATTATATAACTCTAGACACATTAACAGGAGATAAATTAATGTTGACATCAACTAGTATTTTATTTGAGTCTAGAGACCATTTGTCTATACAATACAGGGCAATACCTACTAAACATGTTAAGCATTAAATAAGAAATAATTGTGGTCCATAAGAAATTGTTAGATATGATAGAAACGTGAGAAAATGAGTTTAAGTTGGTGTAAGCATTTAAAGGTCACTATTATTTTGTTTATCGTTTACTTCATTTTACAAACATACACGGCTATGTATTATCAGAGATCTTACGACACAATTTAAGTTACGACTAAATGTGTAACCCAAGGCAAATACTGGAAGACATTTATGGTCAATAAATATTTCGTAAAAAATAGATCTGTGAACGATTGAAAGAAAATGAATAGAAATACTGAAATTAACTTATCATCAACAATATGGTAAATGCTAAGGGATTTTACTTCTTACAAAAGTGTATCGTAATTAAAATGGATTGCACGATGTTTATTAAAAAGGGCTCCTATATACACAAAATGAAACTCCAGTTGCATCAGCAGGAGATAAATCTATGTAATATCGGTATAACGTGTTTGTTTTTGTATTTCAGTTATTTCTGGATTACGAAGCCGTGAAGGTCACAGTCCTGTTTTGTAGTGTTAACGGTGAGGAGAGAACTTGCTCTTGTTTGTCGACTTCGGCTAGAGCGTTAATTGATGCGCACGCATTCCGGAATTGCGCACGCATTCAAAAGTTGCGCACGCATTCCGAAGTTCGGATACATCGAACGTTTATTTTTCGAGTGATTATCATGAATATTATAAAACCGATGTTTGAACTTTGATCATAATAAAATGTTATTTAGTTACAACTTTCACAGAATCGTACTTTAAAGATGGAGATGTCATATGTGAAAAAAAAAAAAAAAAAAAAACTAACTGCGACACTTTTGCCGTTGATTTTATAATTTTATAATGCATATTAGTGGAGAGACGTTCTTACATTTGGCTTTTTGTTTGTTATGTCTTGTTTGCGGATAATCTATGCAATAGAGCGCAACTTTCCTGAGTTTTACGTACAAATGTATTTATTACAACCTGTGTTCAAATATCTTCTGCATGTATTACTAGCTGCAATAGTCCGAGCTAGCTGCGTCGTTGTATTTAATCACATTTACGCGGCGATGATGTCCCTATAATGTATGCACATGTACCAATTGCGGTTAGTTGTTTTTGTTATGCTGTCACGTAATGGCTGATCTCAACGTCAACGTCACTTCATGCGTAGCTGGTAACCTGTTTATTTTATAATGAAGTAAAAAAATAAATTAAAAAAAAAACGAAATTTCTAAGTGCATATCGTTTTGTTCTAAGAAATGAAATTAGAAGAAATATTAAATGTGCACAGGTTAATGCACTTTAGAAGCTTCATATTTCCAAGTACATTCAATGTTGACATCATATTAATCGTTAGCTTGCCTATTATTTAAAGGGAAATACCATCATCAGCATCATTAGCCTCAACAACAGAATCAGCTACATAATCATTACTTTCATCATCATCCTTATCAGCAGCTGCAGCATTAGTATCAGCTGCATCGTCATCATCATTATAATCATAATTATTGTCATCGACATTATCATCCTCGTCGTCGTCGTCATCATAATCGTCATAAACATGGGCTTTTTCGTTACGTTTATCACTTAAATCGTGTACATTCTCGTTACCATCGTGGTCGATCTCAATTGTAAGCATTTTTGTATCGATTAATTTTAGTTTAGTTTAAACCTATTTAGTATAGCTCGATTACATTTAAAGTACATGTACCTGCTACTCATTTGAAACGCTCTCGAGTCCGTTTCCTGGGCATAGAACCAGTACTTGGTGTCTTTTGGGGAGAACGCTCCCAGAGTGGGGATCGAACCCTTGACCTCCCGGTCGCTAGGCTGACACCATATCAATTACAACTCGGCGATTACTTTTAACATTATCATTATATAAGGATATTGTCAAAATTAACATCGAAAAGTTTCAAAACAGCGAGTTTAATGAAGCATTTATTTTTCGGCACCAAAAAGTATTAATTTTTACGAAAATTACGTTTACAGAAATATCCATATAAATACCAGAATTAGGAGCAATCAACTTATTGCTTGTATTGTCATCAATATGTTGCATTCATCGAAATCATTATTCTATGTCTCGTTTCACAGACGAGGTTTGGCGCGTGTTGGACGAGACGGGATTTCTGGTCGAGTTTGACGACCGGGTGTACCTGAACGTGGACGACGCTGTGAACGCCATTCAGCTAAAATCCGTCATTCAAAAAGCGTCCGAAATTAAGGTTAGCTGTAAGAAAATGTGTTTTGATGGGGTAAAAAACTTGAATATGAAAATGTGTGTTGATTGGGCAACTATTGCTTAAAAAGTGGGTGTGAAAGAAATTGAACGAAATACATAACAATTCAAAGATGATCCTTTATAAAATGCGTCTCATTCTTTGAAAACTGGGCTTAATAAATGTGTGTAAATTGTTGTCCCGGATTAGCCTGTGTAGTCCGCATAGGCCAATCAGGGACGACACTTTCCGCCTTAACTGGATTTTTGGTAAGAAGAGACTTACTTTTAACGAAAATTTCCAAAAAAAGCGGCAAAGTGTAGTCCCTGATTAGCCTTTGCGGACTGCACAAGCTAAACTGGGATAACACTTAACGCACATGCATAAAGCCGACTTTTCCGAAAATGAGGCTTAAATGATAGAAAGATAACAACACCCATAAGAAAGTAACACCTATAAGGTTCGAAAACCAAGCTACGAGATAAATAGAAGATTTGTATAATACCAGCTGATTAAAACAATATAAGGACTTAAGGAACCAAATATTTATTGAAACCCGACTAAGGGCACAATGCCTAATTGTCAAGGAGGCTATGCTTTCGTTGTTTCAGAAACCGGCTATCTCGCACGAGTATACGGAGAACCTGCGACCAGACGCGTTTGAGAGCGACACGCTACTCGAGCTCCAGGAGGAATCCAAAATGTGAGTTTGTGTGGGTGAGTAGGAGATTTTTATTGAGTACATCGGTATTGTTCCATACGACAATCGCCCCCCAGAAATCGTCTTAGGGACGACATTTTCCGCCTTAACTGAATTTTCATCAAGAAGAGTCTTCCTTTGAACGAAAACTACAATACAAACGGAAAGTGTCGTCCCTGATTAGCCTGTGCGGACTGCACAGGATAATTAGGGACGACACTTTACGCACATGCATAACACCCCCTTTTCACAGAGCGGGGCTCATTTAGAACGCTGCACCTCGGTTTAATGTATCATGCGAGTAAGAAGGTTAGGTTTGAGTGGCGGATCGAACGTACAATCCATGAGTTATGTGAATAAATTAGCCTGCATGTATTTAATGTTGCTCGATTGTATCGGAAGCTTAAGGACTGTATAGACACTCCGGGGGCTAATAGAGACAGATTCGAGTCCGTTTTCAGGGAAGAACCAATACGAAGTTCACAAATAATGGTTGAACTGGATAAATACCGCCGTATAAGTGATTTAGCAGCATTTAGCGGAAATGAGTACTCTTTTGAAGAATGACTTTAAGATGAATAATATGATAAAGTTTGTAATTGATGAACGGTCAATTACTTGATATGATAGATTAAAATTAATCATGCGGTAATTTTTCATCATGTATACAGATCTATTTCACTCAACAATTAATCTTTTTTAGTTCTGCACAGTGTGCGAATATAGGACGTCATATGTGGCGTGTTCTGAGAAAACTGGGCAAAATGCTTGTGCGTAAATTGTCGTCCCAGATTAGCCTGTGCAGTCCGCACAGGCTAATCAGGGACGACAATTTCCGCTTTTATGGATTATTTTGTTTAAATGATGTCTCTTCTTAGCGAAAATCCAGTTTTGGCGGAAAGTGTCGTCCCGGATTAGCCTGTGCGGACTGCACAGGCTAATCTGGGATGACACTTTACGCACAAGCATTTTGCCCAGTTTTCTCAGAACACGCCACATATTATCAGTCCAACCACCATTTAACAGGTTATTTCGAATTGTAGCAATTGAACCCACATTATCGTGATTTTCACGGAAACAATTCTCTTCGAATTACATGCATGACTTATTGCTTCATTTCCATGTAAACGTTGACCCTGTTTTGTTAACATTCATTTCAAGTCAGCATGCTAGACTTTCGTCTAATGGCATGCACTTGTTTTTTGTTGATGATGGATTTATGATATATTCATGTATTATACGATTACAAATGTGTACTTTGTATGGTAAATTTTTAAATTTAAATAAGAAGCAACAGAAGTCCAAAATGTACAGTTATAAGATCATTAACTTAGTAAATGTATCAAAAGACAGCGCCCTTTAACCAAATGAACAATTTGTCATCGAAAATGCACTTGAAGCATACAACTGCTTAGGGATATAAAATGCTAATACAACCTAAATATGTTGCGCTGTTTTTGTATGACAATCATATCTTGTGAACTCCATTCATTATGACAGTTATATCTTGTGAACTCCGTACCTAAATAATAACGGAGTTATGAATATTTTTATACAACGGATTATCCACAATCCTCTTTAAATCATATGAGCCTTGCTACGTTAAAAGATGGTTTGATGCATGTGCGTAAAGTGTCGTCCCAGATTAACATGTTCAGTCCGCACAGGCTAATCAGGGACGACACTGTCATACTAAACTATATTTTTGCTAAGAAAAAACTTTCTTTAAACGAAAAATATCTTAAAATCGGAAAGTGTCGTCCGTGATTAGCCTGTGCGGACAACACGGGCTAATCTGGGACGACACTTTACGCACATGCATTGGACCACCTTTTCACAAAGCGACGCCCAATTTTTTTTTCTACAAGCTCGGCCAGGTAGCACTGAATGAACTTAATATTCAAAACTCGCATTGCCTATGTTGTTTAACCAACTGTTTCTGAATCGTACCAACATCACGTATTTTAAGACATTCATTATTTAGTATTATATGTTTTGTATTTTTTGCTTTTAGATGAGTGATCCAGACTTCACACTGAAGCCTTTTATTGACTATATTGTTACACGTGTGCACGATGGATCCGGCGTCATGTTGATGGTACGAGAACCCCATTGATCGAAAGCCATCGGAAACCATAGCAAAGATTGACCGGTTCTTCACATGGCGTTGCACCCAGGTGTAAATCTGTGTGAAACATTCAGTCTGTACATGAACATGGTTAACCACGGTGATTTTGGGGATTTCGCTATTTAGACTCGATATATAAATAATTCCATGCACAGTATACAATTACTGCCTTAATGGATATTCAGCATCCCTGTATTAGCATTAGCATCAGTGGCAACAACAGCGACAGCAGAAACCAAAAACAACAAAGGTGTTTGTTAAAAATCAGAATCTACTTCAAGAGCTTTCTATTAAGATGTTATAACAAAAATAAGTTCCATGTGCAAACCTTTATAACTGTGAGTTACGAACAAAACCAGGACCGTTATCAACAAAAAATGCTTTGTTCAGTAAAATCATGCGCCCAAATTAACATATTCCTACACGTCTCTTATCGTTCAATGCTGGCTTTTCTGAGCGCGGCACCGGTAGGTTACATTGCAGTAAATCATTTTATATCCCTCCGTGGTACATCCGAAAGTAGTGCCTATTTCTGAAGAGTTCCTTTTCTCTTCTGGTTTAAAAGCAATTTGGCGATCGTCCTGTATATTATGTGTGTCGGCAACATTTTGGTGCATTTCTTTGGGGACTACGTTGAAAGATGAACGTTTGGGTGCGTTTATTGAAGTACGGTGCTTTTGTCGAAATCTCACTGTCGAAACCCTGTTTTCCGATGGTGCTTGCATTAAGACGAACTTCACTTTCTTGGAAGTTGCGAGACCATATATTGTTGACTGCATTTATGGAAAGAAGACATATTTATCTTTAAAATGATACCAGACTTGGAAAAACTGATATATAGTAAAGGCAAGAAACATGCTTTGAAAGTTGGCAGTTTCATTATGGGACCCTATGGGAAATGGCATACGTTTAATCCAACCTCAAACGGTAGGGTACTGTTTAAAGCGCATATTCGATAAGGGTTTCAATATTTATTTTATTTGTTATATTTGTATGGTAAATCTTTATTTTGGTTCGCTGTATTACTATAAACAAATTCTTGTTGTCTCGTATTTCAATATTACATACGTTACATAAGTAATATTGTACAGTTATGTCCTGTTAGTTTATTACGCTCACTCACTTAAAAAGGCCATTGAGACGGTTCTGCAATAATCAGCTTGCATATATATTGGCAACTTCTGGATTCAAGTAGCTTATTGTATGCTTTCCGGTGGTTAATAGAGAAATATCAGTGAAATAAAACTGATAATTCAATGTTTCAAACAATGAACATTAACAGTCAAAATTATTGATAAGTTTCACTGTTATACTGTGAAATGACGTCATTTTCATGACGTTATGACATCAGTAGTTCAGCAAAAATACAAAAATAATCATTTCTAAGCATAACATATTTTTGTTTGTTGGATTTTACGGAATATTTCACCAAATCCATCACATATCCGATCTATATTACCAGCTCAATTTCAGGACACACTGAGTTCAAAAGTATGAAAACTGTGAACATGTCTGAAGTTAAAGTGCCTCCTGCTTTAATGGTTTTACTTATTTTTCAATGATTTGCATTTGGACAGTTTTAGTCACACACTATTGGCTGTCACTTTGACTTTATACATACATTTAGGGATAATTCAGCTGTAGCTAGTCAATATTCTTGGCTTAAAGGCACTTGTTAACAGATTTTGGTATATTTTGAAAATGGTCATTAAATGCTTTAATTTAATAAAAGTAAACATCTGAACTAAAAATCTCCATTATAAAACAAGAATAAAATTAAAGACAGAAAAAAAGTATCGGGTTCGAACTACTGGCCCTTGTTGTAAAAGTCTAGCGCCGAACCCACTATCGATGCTAAGTACATTTGTTAGGTAGTGTATACTTTATATTGGCAATCCATGTATGGTCACAAAATACAACGATAAAAAAACTATCGAAATGATTCAATCGTTTCGCGTTTGTAACGCTTTATAATTTATCAATTTCTAACGATAATTATTCGTAAACGAACAAGTATTTTCAGTGTGAGTCTTCGTTTATTTACTTTTTCGAATCCCTGACAACATTTTTTTTGAAACTCTCATTTTGACGAACTGTGAATAAGTCTCTTTAACGGTATTCGGGTTTTACGGATTGTATATATCATATATTACATACGTCGTCAGCTAGCCCATATGCATACACTTTGTACTTATAACTGCTGTGCAAATAACTTATGTGTACACATTTTCGTAGAAAAGTGATACTTTACACTTTATTCGTTCAAATAATAGATCTTTTAGTAATAATATTTTTTTTCAAAACATTTAATTACTAGATTGCAAACAATTACATATACAATAAGAACAATTACACAATAATGCATTGTAATCAGAGATGAAAAACCTCATATGCAACACATCCAATGGTTAATCTTTTAAGATGTATATAGAGGTCAATGCATTATTGACTTACACAGCATTTACTTCAGTTAAGTATCTCTACCTTTACAATTACATACATTTTTGTGTTGAAAAAAACTTGAAAAAANCACTATTGGCTGTCACTTTGACTTTATACATACATTTAGGGATAATTCAGCTGTAGCTAGTCAATATTCTTGGCTTAAAGGCACTTGTTAACAGATTTTGGTATATTTTGAAAATGGTCATTAAATGCTTTAATTTAATAAAAGTAAACATCTGAACTAAAAATCTCCATTATAAAACAAGAATAAAATTAAAGACAGAAAAAAAGTATCGGGTTCGAACTACTGGCCCTTGTTGTAAAAGTCTAGCGCCGAACCCACTATCGATGCTAAGTACATTTGTTAGGTAGTGTATACTTTATATTGGCAATCCATGTATGGTCACAAAATACAACGATAAAAAAACTATCGAAATGATTCAATCGTTTCGCGTTTGTAACGCTTTATAATTTATCAATTTCTAACGATAATTATTCGTAAACGAACAAGTATTTTCAGTGTGAGTCTTCGTTTATTTACTTTTTCGAATCCCTGACAACATTTTTTTTGAAACTCTCATTTTGACGAACTGTGAATAAGTCTCTTTAACGGTATTCGGGTTTTACGGATTGTATATATCATATATTACATACGTCGTCAGCTAGCCCATATGCATACACTTTGTACTTATAACTGCTGTGCAAATAACTTATGTGTACACATTTTCGTAGAAAAGTGATACTTTACACTTTATTCGTTCAAATAATAGATCTTTTAGTAATAATATTTTTTTTCAAAACATTTAATTACTAGATTGCAAACAATTACATATACAATAAGAACAATTACACAATAATGCATTGTAATCAGAGATGAAAAACCTCATATGCAACACATCCAATGGTTAATCTTTTAAGATGTATATAGAGGTCAATGCATTATTGACTTACACAGCATTTACTTCAGTTAAGTATCTCTACCTTTACAATTACATACATTTTTGTGTTGAAAAAAACTTGAAAAAAAAATGAAAAAGAAAAAAAAAACATTTGCCCGTGTTTATAGACAAACAAGGATGTACTTGCATATGAAAAAGGCATAGAGAAGCAATAATTGGTGCATATTATTATATAGACATTTTCCATTGAGTATAGACAAACAGGGATGTATTAATTGTTATAACATATGAAAAAAACGTAGAGAAACAATAATAGGTGTATGTGATTATATTATATGACACATATGTCCTACATTTTGTTTTATTTAAGTAACGGTACGTTACACATAGCATGTGTAATAAGTTATGATACTTTAGATCTTTTAGTCCAAATGTATGATGCTTGTTACAATAATTATGAATTTTATCTTAGATTTGTTAAGAAGCTGTGTGTTATTTTCATGGCTTTTATTTTACAGAAGTAAGAAAAAAAACGTGTGATAAATATAATAAATCGACACCATCATTCAGTATCATAATATAATCGATGTTTTCATGGTTAAAGACCAAGTTTACATGCAATTGTTGTGAATGTAGCTCGGTTCTATTTCCATATTCAGCATTTTCTTACATTTCAATAAACGGTATGCATGACACGTGTATGTAATGTCGGACAGAAATGTTACTCTTATGTTCATATAAAGCAATCGACTAGAAAATAAAACAAAATCGATTTTATCCATATGTTTGTACATGTAGTAACATGCATTGATTGTTTTCTGTACCTTGTTAAAACGTTATTGTTTGTGTCTTGTTTTTTTTTGTTAAATGGGAAAATAAAATTGTTTATTTAGATATTACGCAAATGGTGTTGTTTTTGCGTGAAGACAAATATTACAGAGACAATTCTGAGCTGTGCCTATGCAATGGAGGCCCTATAAGAAATGGATATGATTATTTAGTAAACGTTTGTTGTGAAACTACATGGATGATTCATAACCATTGAACTTATCGGAAGATTTGCTTGGATGTTATTCTTGATGATTTATCGTACAATATGACTCGGGTCATGCGAAAATTGGACTAATGCCATATACGACCAGCGAGGCTTAAGACCAACCGGCGAAGTCTAGTCAGGAGCTATCCTGTCCGGTTATGAGACCAAAAAAACTCGCGTAACTTAGTAGCGGTCAGCGTTGCTCCTGACCAGATTACGCAGGCTGATCTTGAGCTACATTGGCTGCATATGTCGTAAGACCCATTTTCGCATGACGCGGCTAATATAATCTAGACATTAATCGCTGGGCACATGAGCAATTATTAATGATATCAATAGTCGGGTAATTGGCTTTTTTATACGATATGTTTAACCTGGCCCATATGAATATTCCGTTAAAATCCTGTGATAAAAGTAGCCAATTCTAATTTAGATAATAAATAGTGGTCAGGATTGAAACGGATATTTGTCGAGACACGTATATATGTTCACGTATGGAAAGTTCAAAACTTGTCCACTTGACTGCCTACCGGCTTACGATGCAAAGCCACTAACTTGTCCCTAGTTTACTGATTTAAAAAAAAAATATGTGCTTTGCTCTGGAAAAACGGGGTTAAATGCATGTGCGTTAAGTGTCGTACCAGATAAGCCTGTGCAGTCCGCACAGGCAAATTAAGGACGTCACTTTGCGCTTAAACTCGATTTTCGCTAAGAATAAACTTTCTTTTAACGAAAAATACCACAAAAGCGGAAAGTGTCGTCCCTGATTAGCCTGTGCGGACTGCACACATTAATATGGGACGACAATTTACGCACATGCATTAAACCCCGTTTTCAAAGAGCGAGGCATTTATTATTTTGTTCAGATACGAGAATCACGACGTGATAATTTTTCGGCATAATAAGTGCAACCAATTCCACAAATAACACCCATGTTAAAACATATATTAACCTTTTGTATACCGATACTTCTTGTCATAGCAGATGCACTGAGACCAAAACTGCGAGTCAGTTATTCTTTTGTTATTTGTATTCCTATTGTACTGCACAGGCTAATCTAAGACGGCATTTTACGCACACGAATTAAATCCCATTTCACAGAGCGAGGCTCATATGTCTTTTCAGCATTTTCCTGCTTAACCCTTTGCATGCTGGGAAATTTGTCATCTGCTAAAATGTCGTCTGCTGAATTTCTAAAATTAGCATTTTCTTTGATTTTTTTCAAATAATACTATCAGAATAGCAAACAGTTTGGATCCTGATGAGACGCCACTTTTGTGGCGTCTCATCTGGATCCAAACTGTTTGCAAAGGCCTTCAAAATCCGGTTCCAGCGCTCAAAGGGTTAAAGTGGTGATTCTAGGCACTCAGTTTAAACATGTACTAAACAATTTCAATGTCAGATAAAGTCCGCCGAAACTGTAAGAGTATTAAGTTTAAACCTATTTATTTTAGCTCGATTGCATCGAAAGCCTAAGGCTTATTTGAAACGCTCTCGAGTCCGTTTCCTGTGACTTGGTTTTAAAGAACGCGCCCACTTTGGGGATCGAACCCTTGACATCCCGGTCGCTAGACGGACATCATATCGTTTACGCCACGGCGTAAGAGTATTTCTTATTGCGGTACATGAACTAAATTAAAGACACTTAATTGTGTTTCTTTCAGACTTTGACACAATCAATTTCTGTATTTTTCATAAAATAAAACGTCATACTGGAACATTATTAGTATTGTCAAACATTTCATTTTCTGTTGCTTTAAACAAGCATACAATTTTATGTTAATTGATTTTCAAAACGCTAAGCGAAAGAAGACCAGATTTATATTCTTTTATGCTAGCATTCGTCATTTTGCTTCATCAGGAAATCGGAAATGAATCACCCAGGTATAACCACAAAAGGGAATTTCGTGACTTCCTGACCTGATGTTCTTTCTAAAAATATATACAATTGTAAGAATCGCAAAGCTGCGATTGAAATGCCACTTGTTGTCAGTTGTGGACACGAAAAACAACGATTTTGGCGATTAACAGAAATTTGATAGGGCATTTTTCGGACTGCTTACGCCAATCAGGTACTTTTATTGTGGCCACACAATTTTTGTTTTATGTTTTAGTGTAATTTCATTTTTACCAGTGTATTTTGGAAAATTATGTTAATTTATTATTATTTAATTTACATTTTCAGTACAATTGTGCACATCGTGTCAACTAGTGCAAAGTGTGTCTACTAGTGCATATGTTGTCTACTAGTGCATATGTTGTCTACTAGTGCATATGTTGTCTACTAGTGCATATGTTATCTACTAGTGCATATGTTGTCTACTAGTGCATATGTTATCAACCAGTGCATATGTTGTCTACTAGTGCCTAGGTTGTCTACTAGTGCCTAGGTTGTCTACTAGTGCATAGGTTGCCTACTGGTGCATATGTTTGTCTACTAGTGCATAGGTTTGTCTACTAGTGCATAGGTTGTCTACTAGTGCATATGTTGTCTACTAGTGCATAGGTTTGTCTACTAGTGCATAGATTGTCTACTAGTGAATAGCTTGTCTACTATTTATGTCGCGCTTGAATTCACTATTATGTTTCAAGAAAATGTAATTTCATCGGTTTCGTTTTTCTTGGAAAATAGTACAAACCCTATTTAGTATATGTGAACTAGAATAAACATTACGACATATATTAATGATTTGTCAATGGCAATATAAGAACTGCCTGCAAACTAAATCATCGAATGCCCAAAGGCATTTCGTCAACTGGTCGCCGTGGCGTAATGGATATGGTGTCCGCCTAGCGTCAGGGAGGTCACGGGTTCGATTCCCACTGTGGAAACGTTCTTTAGATCTCCCCCAAAGACACTAAGGAGTCGAAACGGAATCGAGCGCGTTTCAATAAGCCTTAATAGGCTTTCGATGCAATCGAGCTAAAATAAATAGGTTTAAACTAACTGTTCGTACGGCATGCTTTAAAGCGTGACAGTAGCACACGACAAAGACCGCTGATAGCACTGATCGTATTTCATTAACGATCATCTATATGGGTATCGCTCTGTGAAAAGGCGGTTTAATGCATATGCGTAACGTGTCGCCCCAGATTAGCCTGTGCAGTCCGCACAGGCTAATCAGGGACGACTCTTTCCGCCTTAATAGGATGTTTGCTAGGAAGAGACCTTCTTTAAACCATAAATATAAAAAAGCGGAAATTGTCGTCGCTGATGCAGTCCGTACAGGCTTATCTTTTAAGACACTTTCCGCCTAAATTGGATTTCGTCAAGCACAGTCTGTCTTTAAAAGAAAACTACAAAAAAAGCGGAAAGTGTCGTTCCTGATTAGCCTGTGCGAACTGCACAGGCTAATATTTGACGACACTTTACGCACATGAATTAAACCCCCTTTTTACAGAGCGAGGCTCATATGTATGTTTCCTCCTGGATTATTACGTTGTACTTTGTCTACATTTGCTTTTAATTTTGCATTATTCTACCGGGTGTGACCTATACTAAAAAACTGACCCATCTTCAATCCGAAACTGAGCTTCATATCATTGGCCTTAGTTGATGGCTTTGAAGTGAAGCAGGCCAGTTTTAACTCTGTTTGTGTGCTTTATATGTGTGCATAACTATTACACTATCCGTTATTTTGATATTTTATAAATTAATGATGAACTCCATTCGATCAAAATATGGAAAATATCTGGTAGGTATATGTCTGTTCTAAAGGAATTAATGATGTTGTTAAAAGCTTGTTACTTGTATGATATTTCGATTATTATAATTATTATTATTATTATTATTATTTTTATTATTATTATTAT
>VMBQ01006730.1:0-31345 GCA_007657795.1 Dreissena rostriformis | reverse complement strand
CATCATCATCATCATCATCATCATCATCATCATCATCATCATCATCATCATCATCATCATCATCATCATCATCATCACATCATCATCATTGTCATCATCGTCATCATCATCATTATCATCATCATCATCATACAATCATTGTCAGTATAATTATCATCTTCATTGTCATACTAGACAGAAATATATCAGGAATACAACATTAAATCCCCCTTCCCGCTGATTTTGCCTGGTCGAACGTCAAAGATCACGATTCTATGTGTCACATCAAATAATCGGCCATGCAAATCAGCCGCGTGCGCGTTCGTAGTTATATTGTTATTTTTAGTGCTGGGTTCGTGCGCTCCAGCATTTGTTTCAATATGAAACGGCGGTGATGTTGTCAATGTTAACGTTAGTATTTAGATTCAAGATTCTATTTACAATATTTCCAGAAGGCCAATGGCCCATGTGAACACATTTAAGTACATGCAATTTATAACAACATTAATAAACCTACATACATATTTCTGACAAGTACTTGAATTTTGAGTAAGCGAGGTTGCTAAACATTATTATTACTGCATACATGAATAATATCAATTTATCATTTACGGCAATTTATAATACGTACATTTTCTCGTCGAAAACAAAACCATAGTGAGACGATAACAAGAACTAACATAACATTTCTGAAAATACAGGTGAGAGTACTCATTTAAAATTAACAATTATATGAAATGCAATAAATGAGATTTAGAATGAACCTGTTACATTCTAATACGAGAACAAATTACGACTTTATTTCGGAACAAAACATATGGTACATATACATAATTAAGATTAAGAGCGCCAGTATATGTGGCGCGTTCTGTGAAAACTGGGCATACTGCTTGTGCGTAAATTGTCATCCCAGATTAGCCTGTGCAGTCCGCACAGGCTAATCAGGGACGACAATTTCCGCTTTTATGGAATTTTTCGTTTAAATGATGTCCCTTCTTAGCGAAAATCCAGTTTAGGCGGAAAGTATCGTCCCGGATTAGCCTGTGCGGACTGCACGCACAAGCATTTTGCCCAGTTTTCTCAGAACTCGCCACATATTTCGGACACCTCTGACGTTCAACGTCATAGTAATACGTCCAAGGTCTTAATTTTTACACGTTTCCTTCTTAATTTATGAAGAATGCGAATTGCATACACTTTTTTGTCAATAACATTTGACCTGATCGATGGAATAGGTTTTTTTTATATTAAGGATTCATTCTATGTATTTATATTGATCAATCTGGTTTTTAAATACAAGGTAAACAGTAAGCCGCGGATTAAGTGTGTGAAAGGATTGAAGAAAACTTTATTGAGCATCGCTCTGTGAAAAAGGGGAATAAATGGATGTGCGTAAAGTGTCGCCCCAGATAAGCCTGTGAAGTCCGCACAGGCAAATCAGAGACGACACTTTCCGCTTTTATTGTATTTTTCGTTTAAAGGAAGACTCTTTTTGGCGAAAATCCAGTTGATGCGGAAAGTGTCGTCCCTGATAAGCTTGTGCGGACTGCACAGGCTAATCTGGGACGGCACTTAACGCACATGCATTTGACCCCGTGTTCTCAGAGAACGGTTCATATAGGTTAAGTTGCATTCGATTGACATTCGTGATACGTACATGAGTTCTTCATGTATACTTTAACACAATTGTATCTCCACTCACTTAATCAAATGTATGACGTCAACAGTTAAATAGGTTGACAAACAACTTTCTGTGCATCAAGAGACAGGTTTTTTTGACAGGTGAACGCAAGGGGCCTATGCGGTCTCCGTGTAAATAACACGCACGCGCGCGCGCTCTGTCATTTTCTTTATAAACTATTGTGGTTTGGACACAAACGTAAGTTAAAATAATTTGGATTTGTTGTTGCAGTAATTATTTTTCTATTTTTTCATTATGTCTGCAGAAATGACAGCAATCACATCATAATTTTGAAGTACAACCTATGATTTGTTAAAACGCAACTCAACTAATTTCGAATTGTTGGGGTTTATTCTGCATTGTTTTAAGTGTTGTTTCTTTACTCTTTATACATTTGGTTTTGTTAAATATGTGTCGTGTTCTGAGAAAACTGGGCAAAATGCTTGTGCGTAAAGTGTCATCCCAGATTAGCCTGTGCAGTCCGCACAGGCTAATCAGGGAAAACAATTTCCGCTTTTATGGAATGTTTCGTTTAAATGATGTCGCTTCTTAGCGAAAATCCAGTTTAGGCGGAAAGTGTCGTCCCGGATTAGCCTGTGCGGACTGCACAGGCTAATCTGGGATGACACTTTACGCACAAGCATTTTGCCCAGTTTTATCAGAACACGACACATTTGCTCTGGCTACCCACTCAAATGATACTTGTAGGTTTCAATCAGTTACTGTCTTTATTTACCGAAATGCAAACGCGTGACAGGACGTTCATGCCATGTAGTATTTAAATGTTTTGATGTATGTACGTGCATTTGGGTGGACGGATTGATCGTCTTAATTGAAATAAAGAGCAAACGGCAAACTGTTTCTTTCCGTTGATTTGCGCGATATGTGGGGCTCTTATCAGGTTTCTATACTGATACATTTTGTGGCTATATTCTTCAAAACGCGTAAAAATAACAAAGGTGAAGATGTTTTTAATATATTGTGAATCCGTGAATATTTGATATGTTGTGTGTATGGTTTTGTTTGTAGTATGAACTTATCTTTAGCACTGTACATACACTAGCAAACCTTGAACCATGGTTTCTTTGTTATAAAAACTATTGCACAGTCAATGTTATTTCTAACAATTCCGATTCTGTTTGTTATATGTTAAACTTGATACTGGGAAATATTTAAATTGCGGATTTAAATTGAGGATTTCTGTTCGTAAAGTATACATTCGAATAAGTGATTGTTAAACGTGATAAAGAAGAAATGAACATTGCACACCAATTGCCTTTATCATCATCAAAAGTATAATTCTTTTTGTTTCATCGGATTTCTGTTGTTTGATTAAAACGTTCATTAATGAAATGAACAATACCATACGAACATTAATGACGTACATGTTTGATGATAAAGTGCAAATTACAGGTTCATAGTCGTTTTGAACTAAAATGAATAATAAGCTTTTTTTCAAAGTAAAAGTAAGATACAATAAAGACTCGGTCATCATAAAGAACGCTTCCCACGATCTCCTAAAACGTGATCCTGATTTTATCGTTGATTAATTTAGCACATCGTTCTGTAGGTGTGATAATATAATGTTGTTGTATATTGTAAGCTTATTTTGCACAGTACTTAAAACAATCTCAGCTAAATCAAACCACCTATTTTAAGACTTTCTATCACGAAATTATACGTTCACATACAGCAGTTCTAGTTATGATTATTGCATGTATGTTTGTATTTTGGGCCGGAGGCCTTTCAGTACACATAAAACCTATTGTCATGGTAAAAACGTTTACCATCATAGATGACTGATGAACGATTATGTAATTGCAAAGCGCGATGTATTTCTGCAGCAAGAAGTTTTGCTTTTGCATGTCGAGTGTTGTTACGAGCTTGTAAGTAACGTGTTCGTAGTAAAACAAGCAAAACAGGCAAAACAAGCAAAAACAAGCAAAACAAGCAGGACACCAGATTTAAACATCTTGTTAGAAGGTTATAATTACAAATGAAGTAACAATTAAGTACATTTTGAGTTAAAGCCATTCTAATTAACAACATACATTTTTCAACGAGTTTGACATAAATTGAAACCATCAGTCATGCTCAAGTGTAGAACGAAACCAGTTTTATTCTGATACTATTCTTTCCAAACATTTAACTCGTTCTGTGAAAAGGGGGTTTAATGGATGTGCATAAATTGTCGTCCCAGATTAGGGACGACACTTTTCGCTTTTATTGTATTTTTCGTTTGAAGGAAGACTGTTTTTGACGAAAATCCAGTTTAGGTGGAAAGTGTCGTCCCTTATAAGCCTGTTCGAACTGCACAGGCTTATTTGGGACGACACTTAACGCACATGCATTAAACCCCTTTTCATAGAGTGAGGCTTATATTCATTTCGTTGCCATGTAAAATGTTTTATGTGATATTGTACACAGGCGCGTTCTTTGATTGGACGCCACCTTGAAGCACTACACTCTAGCGTCAATTAAGCCGCGTCGTGCCAAAATGGGTTTTATGCCATATGCGGCTAGTGTAGCTCCAGACAAGAATACACAGGCACGCGGTCTGGCCAGGGGCTACCCTGTCCGCTATAAAGTTTCGCAAGGTTTTGTGGTCTCATTTGCGGACTCTAAGATTCATCAAGAGAGTATTCGGATGCAGTAGTTTATCTGGAGCTTCACTGTTCGAATAATATTTAATGCCCATTTTCGCATGACGCGACTTATTATTGCGTTATATGATTTTGATATAATGCGTGAGTTATTTAGTACAGATATTTCTTTAAAATACAGAGTTTTAAAATCATGATAATAATTTATCGTATTTATCTANCTAGCGTCAATTAAGCCGCGTCGTGCCAAAATGGGTTTTATGCCTTATGCGGGCAGTGTAGCTCCAGACAAGAATACACATGCAAGCGGGCTGGCCAGGGGCTACCCTGTCCGCTATAAAGTTTCGCAAGGTTTTGTGGTCTCATTCGCGGACTCTAAGATTCATCAAGAGAGTATTCGGATGCAGTGGTTTATCTGGAGCTTCACTGTTCGAATAAGATTTAAGGCCCATTTTCGCATGACGAGACTTATTATTGCGTTATATGATTTTGATATAATGCGTGAGTTATTTAGTACAGATATTTCTTTAAAATATAGAGTTTTAAAATCATGATAATAATTTATCGTATTTATCTACGAAGTGTTCGTGTCGAATAATCCGAATATGTGCTAATTCTAATGTGTTATTCTTGCTCGTGAATACCTTTGCATAATACGTGCATTCGGATAATACACACAGTCGTATAGTCAAATCCTACTTTAAACGAAGTGAAAGTGCTCCAAACCCAGATTGTTGAACTTTGAACAGTTAAGAATGCCGAAATCAGCAAAAATACCTTTTATGTAATTAAACAATAGTGTGTTGCATGAACGTATATTAAGTTTAGCACAATCGAATCTAAAGCTCTGTCCGGAGCTTTGAACAATTTTGATNGCGGAGATGCCGCCTGTCGTGGGCCTCTACATGTCCTTCTTCCCGGTACTCGTGTACTGCATCTTCGGCTCGTCCCGACACGTCTCAATGGGTAATAATCTGTGGGTTTAATCGACAATATCTTAATTCGTACATTTGTCATTATTTAAATATTCTCTTCTTGAAAGTTATGGTTGTTTTTCTTGTTAAAAAAGTGAGATTTATCGAAAATATCTTACTTGTATTGGTCATAATTTAAATATTCTCTTCTAGAATGTTATGGTTGGTTGTCTTATAAAAAACAATGTATGTAGTTAAGGCAGAATGTACACCGATGATACAACATAAACGACGATTATGGTATAATTAAACCTTTTCCTAATAACGACGTTATTAAGCATACATACAAAACACAATGCTGGTCATGAACACTCTTAATCTCATCCACGGGATCAAATATATACATCTATAATGCATAGGCCACATTTCTAAACCGTATGGGTCGATGAAGACTGTTCACATCATCGATGGGCACAATACACACATATACATGAGCTTTGCTCTGAGAGAAGGGGGTTTAATGCAGTCCGCATATGCTTATTAGGGACGACACTTTTCGTCTTAGCTGGATGTTTGCTTAGAAGAGACTTTCTTTAAACGACAACTATCATAAAAGCGGACATTGTCGTCCCTGATTTGCCTGTGCGGACTGCACATGCTAATCTGGGACGGCAGTTAACGCACATGCATTAAACCCCATTTTCGCAGAGCACGACTTAAATGAAAACGAATATAATCAAGAAGTTTACATCGCTTTACTTTTACTAAGCTCATTAACCTCTTTCCCAGGCACCGCAGCCGTGGTTAGCCTTCTAACAGGCTCCGTCGTTGCTCGGTTCCACACGAGGACCGCGCTCTCTCCCTTTGTGGGCCCCGACGTCAACACCACCTTGTCGTCGAACGGGACGCGTGGGGTGCTAGATCCGGCGAACGCGACACGTGGGGTCCTAGATCCTGCGCCCGAGAGCGAGCCCAGCCTGCCGACGGAGGCGAAACTGGGCATCGCCATGTCCTTAAGCCTGCTGGTCGGCTTGACTCAGGTACTTGCATGTTGTATTTAGTTTAAATCTTTTTATTTAAGCTCGATTGCATCGAAAGCCAAAGGCTTATTTGAAACGCTCTCAAATCCGTTTCCTGGGACAAGAACCACTAATTGGTGTCTATGGGGAGGATCTAAAGAACGCTTTCACAGTGGGAATCGAACCCATGACCTCCCGGTCGCTAGGCGGACAAAATATCCACAACGTTTTTTTTCTATTGATAAAGAGGTAAAAATATGGGAAGATGAATATGTGTCAAAAGTAATTAAAACTGCAAATTTTCATTTTTACATCGTTCTTCCATAGAAAAAAACTTATTTAGAAAAAAATCCACATCTGAGAGTTTAGGAAAGACTCTTGAAATCGTAAATCGTTCTGCTAATTGGACGCGAAAAACATAATAATGAGGCGCGCTCTGAAAATAGGGGGTGCAATTCACGTGCGTAAGTGTCATAACAGATTTGCTTGTGCAGTCCGCACAGGCTAATCGAGGACGACTCTTTCCGCCTAAACTGGAATTTTGTCAAGAAGAGTCTTCATTTAAACGCGAAATAAAATAAAAGCGAAAAGAGTCGTCCCTTATTAGATTGTGCGGAGTGCACAAGCTTATCTGGGACGACACGTAATGCACATGCATTAAACCCCCTTTTTACAGAGCGAGGCTTAAATGAATTGATCTATTACAGATTATAATGGGGGTTCTACGCATGGGTTTCGTTACCACGTACATGTCGGATCCACTGATTGCCGGCTTCACTACGGGCACTGCCATCCATGTGGGAACCAGTCAGGTCAAATACATATTTGGACTCAAGTTACCCCGTACGGACGGCATGTTTCAAGTCGTAAAGGTGCTAATGTATACGACACAATCTGATACTTATTTTAAAAATCACGAAAGCTAATCGTTTAACGTTTTAATTAAAGTAATATTTTCATTATTATATGCCAATATTGCCAGTTGTTTTCATGACCTGACAAATCACAATATTGTAACCTGAATGTAAATGTCGTTTAACGAAACCAGCGCGCACAAAACAGGAGTGCATGACGATGTGTATTTGTATTCGAATTGTTTGATAGTTACAACAATGTTTGGTAAATAAAACATAATTTTAATGTGGAAAACAAGATCTTTTTACATAGATTCCTAATTCCACATTGAAACAACTCATACAAAATATTCGATAACAATAAACAAACCAACCTTCCAACTACGCACAATCTTCAGTATAAGGGTTTAACCAACTGTCTTTTTCTCAGACGTTCGTGCACATCTTCACCAACATCCACAAGACGAACATCGCCACGCTGGTCATCTCCCTGGTCTGCGTGGCCATCCTCTACACGGTCAAGGTCCACATCAACCAGAGGTTCAAGCATAAACTCAAGATCCCAGTACCTATCGAGCTTGTCGTGGTAAGTTTTCTTGTAGATGTAGATTCTGGTACATACTGAGCTCTTTGTGGTATGCATTCTTGAAGATCCTATTCGCCATTAAACCTGCAGTGGTAAGTATAAGTTGTCTTTTTTAGATGATAGATTCTATGCCCCATATAAATCGTTATGCCTGGTAGTCTCGTAGATCCCGGATCCCAGTATACTCATCGTGTAATGTAGAATCGTAGATCCCAGTCGCCAGAGAAATCGTTGAAAAGTAGGCGTGGGCATCCCAGTGAATTGAGTCGCGTTCTGAGAAAACTGGGCATAATGCTTGTGCGTAAAGTGTCATCCCAGATTAGTATGTGCAGTCAGCACAGGCTAATCAGGGACGACAATTTCCGCTTTTATGGAATTTTTCGTTTAAATGATGTCTCTTGTTAGCAAAAATCCAGCTTAAGCGGAAAGTGTCGTCCCGGATTAGCCTGTGCTGACTGCCCAGTTTTCTCAGAATGCGACACAATTCGTCGTAAGGTGGTAATCAGTTTGGTGGATCCAAGAACGCAGTGAAATCGTCGTGCTGAGTAGCCTTGAAGATGCCATTCCTCACTGAACTCGTCGTGCTGAGTAGCCTTGAAGATGCCAATCCTCACTGAACTCGTCGTGCTGAGTAGCCTTGAAGATGCCAATCCTCACTGAACACGTCGTGCTTAGTAGCCTTTAAGATGCCAATCCTAACTAAAATCGTCATGCTGAGTAGCCTTGAAGATGCAAATCCTCACTGAACTCGCCGTGGTTTGTATCCTTGCAGTTCCCAGTTCCAATTAGGTTCGTCATGGTAAGTAGACTTTTAGATTCAATGCCCCAAAGAACTCGCCCTGCTAAGTACTATTGTAGATTCCAGTTCCCATCGAACACGTCTTGGTAAGTAGTCGTGTAGATCTCAGTAACAATTGAGCTTGTGTTGGTAAGCAGTTTTGTAACGATGAGTAGCCTCATAATGAGAAAGGTTATTAATGTTCATGCATGTGAAAATAAGTATCTAATTCTTCGCACAATCTTAATATTATTAGGACGAATATCTGAATACTTGTCACCACAATGATCCTAAAAATGGCCACTGTATAAATGATCGCCCCCGTTTTTTATTCATATGAGCTGGAATTGTATATGTATTGGCTGGATAATGTTTTTGCGATTTGTTTTCCACGTTGAGTTTTCTATCATTTTACTTTTGGCAAAATTAAATAACTTTTACATAAGCGAAAGTTAGTTAACAATTTCTGTCAATGAGCGTACTTTTCAAAGCCCGTGTATACATGTTACATGCCAGCATAATAAATAATGACTATGAAAGATGAATATAAAACAAAATATCAGATATCTTATAATGATGTCATTAATCAAATGTTATTAACTTCGATGACATTCAAAATGATTAAGTTCACGCCGATACAGACACGGTTTTTCCGTGGAACCAAATATTATGTGTAAGTTTGAATGAACACTGTTGCACAAAAAAGAAGGGATTTCCCAATTAATGAACATGATTTTTGTACATGAATGCGTTTTCATCATTAAAAATCTTTATTTTGCAATAACATAAAACTCCAATTTCGTTGATTGACTGTACAATTTCTTCTAAAAATTTATTCTCTTTTTGTTTCATCAATGTTTGATCTGTTTTGAAAAAAAAACACAACAACAACAACAACACTCTATTTAAGTGGGAAAGAGCTTTATAAAGTTAAAAAAAATCAAACGAAAAAACTTTGGCCGACATACCTACCGAATGTTTTGGAGATAATAGCGGAAATAAATTCTTGTTCTTTGACTTTTCTTTTAGGACTAAGAACAATATAGAGAAATTCCCTATTTTCTCTTGTTTGCAGATGTGTTCATATGCCACATGTATTTTCGACACGCACGAGTAGAGGTATTGCTTTCGCGGAAACGTTAACAATAACTCATATTTTAAAGAAAAAAAACAGCAGAAAACACCATTACAATTTTGGTACATATAAATAGTAATTTAACTTATAACTCTCCACATTCATACTCGTGTGAAGTTTAAAATATGAGAATAGAAATGGAGCATAGTATATGCTATACTGATGAAGGTAATATATTTGTATGTAATTGGTATAAATATTGAACATGTATCACTTGCAGGTAATTGCTGGCACACTGGCCTCATATTACGGCTTCTTCCATGACAACTATGGTGTTAAGGTTGTTGTTTCACTGCAGGTTATTGCTGGCACACTGGCCTCATATTACGGCTTCTTCCATGACAACTACGGTGTTAAGGTTGTTGGATACATACCCAAAGGGTAAATACACAAGGATAATTGTCTGCATCGTATGCTTGTATTACGTTTTTATTAATCAAAAGTGTTTAACGAAATAAATTATGATCTAACTTAATCCTATCTGAAAAGTGATCACTTGCAGTGTAGAGTATTCAAAGCTTTGAAATTGTAAACTGTATAAATATTAACCAAGCTTGCCCATGAAAAATGAGATTCGGTTAACAACAAACCCACTTTTAGGTTTACAACAAATAAATTATTAGCTTTACAACAGACCAACTATCAGGTTTAGCACAAACTCAATATAAGGTTTAGAACAAGCCTATTATAAACTTTAAACAAACCCACTATAAAGTTTACAACAAACCCTTACCTTTTTCTCCAATAGCCTCCCTTCACCAAGCGTGCCCACTTTCTCCGGTCTGGGCGAGTACATCACGGACATTCCCATCATCGCCATCATCTCCTTTGCCCAGTCCGTGTCCCTGGCGGCCCTACTGGCCAAGAAAAACAAGTACTCCATTGACTCCAATCAGGTCTGTGTATTGAGACTTTTATGTTTTTCCTTAAACATTGTAAATGAAATATTGTTTGTCATCCGGACACGTTTAAAATGCATTTTGTTAAAGATTCTCGAACCTATGTTTGGTCTTATGAGAAGATGTGTGGTGTAAAATCATTTCACCCGTTACTGTTTGTTTGGTGCATTAAATACCAACTCGCATCATTTAAGCAGAATCATTTAAGACATAAAGACGATCATATGTGGATATATCATAGATTTATCTTGTGGATTCTTTTCAAGGAACTTATTGATTGAGTCCTGTTCTGAGAAAACTGGGCTTAATGCATGTGCGTAAGGTGTCCCAGATTAGACTGTCGAGTCCACACAGGCTAATCAGGGACGACACTTTCCGCTTTTAAGGTATTTTTCGTTTAAAGGAAGTATTTCTTAGTAAAATTAAGTTAAGGCGGAAAGTGTCGTCCCTGATTAGCCTGTGCGGACTGCACAGGCTTATGGGATGGCACTTAACGCACATGCATTAAACCCATTTTCCGAGAGCGAGGCACAATTATGTAAAATGCAATTTCTGTGGCTCGTTTTCTTGAACTCCGTTCTGTGTATCCTGTAAAGGAGCTGATCGCGTATGGGGCAGGCAACATCTTCGGCTCGTTCTTCTCCTGCTACCCGTTCGCTGCTTCTGTGTCAAGGAGCTCCGTGCAGGATTCCGCTGGTGGCAGAACACAGGTACCGGTATAACTGACCTGGCGAAACATACACAACGCTCTAAATAGAAATAAATTTCATAAATATATATTGTCATTTAAATATTATTTTTTTTTTAATATCGTTTCATAATAATGTTTGTTATAATATTATTATATCATAATACTCCAAAGATACGAGGATGTGAAACAAAAACAGGCCTGAGGACTTTTATGAATAAAAGAAATTGACAAAAAAATTATGAGGAGCTTTGTATATATGGACCCAGTACAGAAACGATTTCGCCGCTTGGATCTGTCGGACCTAGAAAAGCGTTTGTCTGTCCATCTAGACCAAGAACAGGAACTCCCGCGCCGCCTTTGTCTGTCAATGTTTATGGGTCCAGTATAGGAACAACTGCGCTTCATGTTTCTGTTAATGTACATTAATATGAATCAAGTGGAAAAACAGCTACGCCTCTAGTGTCTGTACATGTTTATGAACCAAGTAGAGGAACAACTGCGCCGTGTTTGTCTGCAGTCCGCACAGGCAAACACTGGACGACAATTTTTACCTAGACTGAATATTCGTTTAGAAAAGACTTCAATTAGACGAAAAATGTCATTAAATGTTATGTCCCTAATAAGCATGTGCGGACTTCCTAGGCTAATATTTGACTATAATTTACACAATTGAATTAAGCCCAGTTTAGACAAAGCGCTGCTCAATTGATGAACTAAAAACTTGTGTAACGAGTATCAACTTGTCGACTGTGTTATTCTCTAATGACAATCGAACAGTTTTCGCTTTATGTAAGTATTTAAGTTTACACATTTTGTTGACTGTACAAAACTGTTTTAAGTTGTTGAACATCTGTAACCTTTGTCGTTATTATAGTACAAAAGTAGTTTTATCACATACGCGATGTTGTTTCTTGCTATTGATTTCAATTGTATCAAGTTCTGTGGCTGACCACTCTTATTTAATTCTCTTAATAAATTAACGAAAAGGGTCTTCTCGAAACTAGTGAAAAATTTGTAAAAGTGTAAAAGAGCAAAACAAAACATTTAAAAGTAGATGTCTCTGATTAAAACTGTAAAACATTGTATTATTTTCTCAACTGGATGTAAATAACGTTCAAGAACGATAATGAATGTTTGTCACAGCAAGAATATAGCATTGTATTTTATTTAAAACATAGCACATAAAGTTAAATAGCACTGCGCACGACAAAACGGCTTATTCACGAAAGATCATGTAAAACAACAGAAATTAACGGACAAATTTTCCTGTTCCCTGTTCGGTTAAATAACATCCTTCTTTTTCAGATCGCTAGCCTATTCTCAGCAACCATGGTTTTGGTAGTTATTCTGTGGCTTGGACCATTGTTTGAAGCGCTACCCAAAGTAAGTGCAATGCGACCTACGACTACGATAGTCGTCAATCGTGATACATCGACTTACTCCGGAATCCTCCGCATTTTTTGTATGCAATAAATCTTCTGGTTCCATAGTTGATACTCGTGTGTCACGCTTTATTTCGCGAATTATCATGATTAGCTAGGTACGCGATTTCAAAATGTCCCGGATAATTAAAACATAGGATAACGATCGCGACAACGGAGTTCTTTTTTATCGTTTTCCCAAATGAAGCGTTCGATGGAACCCATTATTCTAACACAAAATGATGTATGGTTATTTCATATAGCTTACGAGCCTTAGCACGAGATTGTAATTTCACACGCAATCCATAGCACCAGCAGTCGTAAATCTGCTCTCTTTTAGATATGCTATTTTCTATGATGATAAAGCACCACAACATAAGCTTAATATTTATGGGACTGAATGCATCTATACGTGATTGTTGGCATAATCACAGAGAAGATCTTGATGCGTATAATAATCCATATAAATTTGAGCCTCACTCTGTGAAAATGGGGTTAAATACATGTGCGTAAAGTGTGGTACAAGATTAGCCTGTGCAGTCCGCACAGGTTATTCAGGGACGAATCTTTCAGTTGAAATTAGATCTTTGCTAAAAAGAAACTTTTTTTAAACGAAAAATATCATAAAAGCGGAAAGTTTCGTCCCTGATTAACCTGTGCGGACTGCACAGGCTAATCTGGGATGACACTTTACGCACATGCATTAAACTCCCTTTTCACAGAGGAGGGCTCAATTATGCAATTACATCATGTGTTGAGCACCTATGTTTTCAGTGTGTGCTTTCCGCCATCATCGTTGTCGCCCTTCAAAGTCTCATATTGCAGGTTTTGGAACTACCGAAAGTGTGGAGGACATCCAAATATGACTTTGTAAGCGGCCGCAATTGGCAGTTTTGTTAATCGCTGACGATAAATAGTTAACTAAATGTGTTTTTGTATAAGACTGCTTACGCAGACAAACATTGTAAAAAGAATGAGGAATACCAAGTTTATGATAAATGTAAATATATACAAACGAGTACGAACATAAATTTTAAAATTTTATCAATGAATTTTTAGTTGATCATCTGCTGGAAAAAGTATTCAATACTGGTGCTTTTGTTAGACCGAACGGCAATCTTTTGAAATCATGATAAGAATGACTTCACGACATAATGTCCATGCATGAAATCATGTCCACCATCTTCCAGTTGATCTGGCTGGTGACCTTCGTCGTGACCACGCTCCTACACGTGGACTATGGACTCCTGATCGGCCTCGTATTTTCATTCTTCACAGTGGTCTTAAGAACGCAAGTGTGAGTTTCTCTTAGATAGTACTCTTATTTTAAAGGGCATGTTAACATTTGTTTCAAAATTATTGAATATTTTCTCAAATTACGATGAGCAGCCTTAAAAACGCGTTATTGTTTTATCGATTTCGAGTGATGCTAATTAATAAACGAAACGACATTACTTACGTTTTTCTTACGAATTAGTCTATTTACATTGTTTGAATATAATGCTTACATTCGTTTTCTAATCAATTACAATTGCTTTGAACAGTATCATGTTGCCAGTCTGTTTAATAGTCTCTTTAAATCTTAAATTAATTATGTGTTATAAGAAATGTTGGGACTTGTATTGGTGTGTCATTCTTTATTAGATACTACAAACGGTATATGATTCGTAAGAAATACTGATAATATGTAATTAAGTTTGAACCTAAGGATTGCTTGCCAACAAACATAAGGTACATTTAAAATTCGTATCAAACAGGGAGATATAATGGCCGTCTGCTTTTGGTAATTGAAGTTTCTAAAGCGTAAGTGTAATTTATTTGTACAGTGCTAAGCCGACCAATTTGGCTTTAGTATCGGAGTACAACATCTACAAAGACCCAAGATATTATAACAAGGTTAGTAAGCATATGAAATTCACAACTTTTAAGCCCCATAAACACTCAAAATCAACGAATATTTCGTCAAATATTTCGTAAAATAAAGTTTACCCACAAAAAGTCAGTGTTCCTAAAAGCAATAGCCACAATTTTAACGCCAGAGGTAATTAACGAGATACAAAAGGCTCGTATTTATTTTTTGTGGTAAAATATATTCCAGTTTAATATCCCGCAACGATATCTATTCATACGACACACGAACACTAACATGGCACATGAACATGTGTTGAATATATTGTCACACAACATATAAAATGAGAGCATTTTATGTCTTGTTAAATCTATGTTACCAGAAAACATCTAGCGTCGAAATCTTGGCTAGTGCTATAAGGAACACTGATGTTGTATGGGTTAACTTTATTGTACAAACTATTTTACGAAATATTCGTTGGTTTTGTTAATGGGGCTGTAATGTTGTTGTAATATAGAAATCAATTAAGCACACTCTGACGTTCTTAATATTAAAACATTAATAGTAATGAAATGAATCTACTTACATAATAGAATGTCTTTGCTAGATTTTCTTTTTTTAGATTTTTTAAATATATCAGCGATTATAATTTGTTTTATGTTTCAACAAATATTCATTTGTATATGTGAGTAATATTATAATATTAAGAAACATATATAAATCATCTGCTCCCAGACTGCAGTTCATAAAACCATCAAGGTGATTGGCTATCAACACCCTATATACTTTGCCAACGCCGACCTATTTGTAAGGAATGTATATCGCCTGGCAACCATCAAACCGGAAGTACTACGTAAGCAGATTCGGCGGGCAACGGAACTTAGTAGCGTGAGTCGTCAGGTCTCCATGAACAGTCTTAACAGCCAAATGGTAGGCAGGTTTTGTGAATGCTTCATATTATTATATTTCGAATAACAATGTGTATTAGGGACGAAAGTAATAATTATCCATCAAAAGTCTGGATTAATTAGATAATATTTATTCATTTTTTTCTTGATATGAAATTAATTTCACCTTGCCATTTTCAAGACAACGCATGTTTGTCATTTTTAAGAATTCATGTGTTGTTCACGCAAACCTATTATAAGCATAGGTCACAAGATAAAAATGTTAAATGAAGAAACACTTCTGAAGTAATTATGTATAAAACATAAAAAAGACAATTTGTTAGCATCAACTGCGTTGCATACATGCATTCGTACCAACTGTTCATTGTATTCATCAGGTCATAACGCCGATGACAAATCATCACGAGAGCATCGTTTCCCTGAACGGACAGCTACCCATAGGGGACCCCACCGGAGTGTACCCCTTTGTGTTCGAGTACCCGATCAGCCATATCATCATTGACTTCTCTGCAGTGGCCTTCGTTGACACAGTTGGCTCCAAAATTATCAAAAATGTAAGACGCTACTTGTGATTCCAACTTCATAAAACAATGTCTCCTCAAATTAACTTCGAATGTTTGTCAAACAGGTCTGTAAGTATTTGGATATTAATTATCAAAGATTAAGAAGCCGTTAGCTAAGTATGGTGTTACAATTTTGAACAGCTTGACATGGGCTTGGAATTAGATATAAGAAGTTGTCTTGCTTATTTTGAAACGAATCATTCACTTAATAAGCGTAGCCACTGTTTATTTTAGTTATACCACCTTTGCAATTCGATGTGAACCCTTCGGAAGTTATTTGTACTTTTACTTTTTTTCATATTCGAGAATCGATTCGTAGAGAATCCTTAAAAACGTTATTCATTTAATTGTTGCTTCCTGAATTCCAGCGTCGATCAGGTAATAAGTTACAGCCGATTGCTTTACACATCGTTTGCAAGTTGCTCGCTTTTTTAACGTTTGTTTGTCAGTTACTGTTTATTGGTTTCACGCCTTTTCCGCACTCATTGTTTTTTTTTTAAATAACTATTTGGTCACGGAGTTTAGGTGCTAACGCGATTTAGTAATGCGTTTCTTCAAAATGTCGTTAATACATCACGCAATTTATTATCAAGTTTGTTTAACGAATATTTCTCTACGTTAAGAGAAAACGACCACAATGAAAAAACTAACAAAAAATGAATTCGTTTACGACGATTTATACAAGAAATCAACTTTAAACAAAAACACGATCAACAAGAATAAACCATGTCAAACTGCGAACAAGCCTATCGAACATTTTGTTAAACGAATAAAAAGTAACACTGTGTTCTTTGGCATAAACCCGTTTACTTTTATGGCCTGCGATACTGCATCAAATAATTCTTTATTCCAAGGAGTGCTAAACATTAATGGAAAGATTTAACATTTGAACCTATGGCATTGATCTTAATCACCATTACGTCATTACTAATGGGTACACAGACGTAGTTAATATTTCATTCGCTGAAACCGTTACTTCAATAATCATAAATAATCCCGTAAAAGAGACGGTAATTACAGATAGCACACATTATTGTTCCATAATGAGTACTGAAAAAGTTGAATTCATACTTTCAGTTAATTCAAGATTACGACAGCGTGAATGTTACAGTCCTAATGGCTGGGATTTCAGGTAAACTATGTATAAAAAGTTCATATAAATGGAGCTTTCCAACCGTTATTGTGTAATTATCCAGTTATCATTATTCTTTTGCCAATTGCCTTGATTCCAATTAAACAATAATGCTTTCATGGACATTAGAGATGATGTTGTTTGGATGTCATGTCTGGTGTTTAACATGTATTTTGTGATTCATGAATACTTTTTTTATGTAAAACAAGCTAGACTTGTACATTTTTATATTTAAACACAAGACCATACAAATATACTACTGATAACTATTTCACATGGACTGGAAAAAAGAAATACAGTTAAACATGCAATCATTGATATATGTATTCCAGACTGTGTGTGTCCCATTAATATGTTGGTTAAATGCCATAAGGGCTCAACAACATCTGTAAATGTATTGGGAAAATGGCCCTGAAGTTCAGATGCCCACCTACAATCCAGGTTTGATGATAATTAATCATTGATGCTTTGGTAACAAATATAATTCATGCTAATGTTTACAAATTGATGTTTCACGCCTCGTGTATGATCGCTGGGTGTTGTATGATAACTTTATTGAGTGTTATCACAATCGAGCACAATCAAAATGGTCAAGACCAAGGAAAAAAATCTAGTCAATATACGAAAGCTTTGTACATTGCAAGAAAACCAAATATGTATTTACTTAAAGTATCATCGCAATTGTTTTCTTTCATGTAACAAAATAAAATTACAGCAAAGAACACATTTTATGTAAAGTTATTTTTTCTAAAAAATACGAAGATGAAAACAAAAAATGGCTGTAGAAAAAAGTTTTCTGTTTATTAGAATCATTCAATACTACTGTTGCAGCTCGTGGGCTCCACGCAAAACTATCGTAACTCACTATATATTATATAGTGAGTTACGATTGTCTTGCGTGGAGCCCACGAGCTAACAGTATGCATAACTGACGAACATGCCGGGATATCCTTTGTATCACACATAATCTGTGGAACGTGAGATAATTAATACATAATTATTAAACAGTTTTGCATCTCTGATAAAACTCATATACACTTCCTTTAATTATATTTAAATCATGTAACTTAAACAATCTCCGAAATCACAAGGGTCAGGGCTTTAATGTTTGGTGTGTAACATCGTATAATGGTCCTCTACTGTGTTTGTTCAAATCATGTCCCTTGATTCAAACGTTGCCACACCCAGGGGTAAAAGGATTTATATAGAGTCATATAATTAATCACTTAAAATAAACTTCTTATATGAAACCACAAGGGTCAGTATTTTAATATTTGGTGTGTAACATCGTATGTTGGTTCTCGACATATAATCCCCCTGGTGTAAACAATGGCCCCACCTTTACTTGTTTTCCTTATATGAATATAGTGAAACATTATAAAATCTTCTTGAAAACCGCAAGGTCGAGATGTTTGGTATTTGGCATGTTTCATTGTATGGTTATCTTCTACCCAGTTTGTTTAAATCATGCTCATGGGGTCAAAACTGGCCACGCCCATGGGTCACCAGATTTATATAGAATTATATAATAAAATATCTCCTTCTCGGAAACCACTTGGGTTTGGAATTTGATATTTGGTGTTTAACATCGTATATTGGTCCTCCACCACGTGTGTTCGAATCATTCATCCGGACTCAAAATTAGCCCCGCCCTAGTTTTCTTGTTTTTATGCCCCCCCCGGTAGGGTGGCATATAGAATTTGAACTGTCAGTCCGTCTGCCAGTCTGTGATTCCGTCCGAATAACTTGGCCATAACTTTTGCAATATTGAAGATAGCAACTTGATATTTGGCATGCATGTGTATCTCATGGAGCTGCACATTTTGAACGCTGGAAGGTCAAGGTCATCCTTTAAGGTCAAATGTCAAAAAATAAAAACCAAGGGAAGTAACAAGCTTTTAAGGGAGATAATGTCTATTTATCATTTGGCAGGTACAAATCATTTTCACAAGGGAAATTATAATTTTTAGAGGGATATAACCAAAAAAATATTGTTTTTAATTCAAAGCGACGCAGTAGGGGGCGTTGTGTTTCTGACAAACACATCTCTTGTCTTCATATGTATATAGTTTAAACCTTAAAATCGCTAAAACCACAGGGCCCAGAGGTTTGTTACTTGACATCTAACGTGTTATAGAGGTCCTCTGCTAAGTTTATTCAAATCATGTCCATGAGTCAAATCTTTCCTCAGCCCAGTGGTCAAATTATTTATAAGACCTGTATAGCCTCTTTTCCTGTCTATCCGTCCACTTAAGAGTCAAATTGACTTTTTCTACTGAATGAACAGATTTTCAGCACAAGTGATACATTAAGTTAAACATTTTATATCTTAACCACAAAAGTATGGCACACAAATTTACAACGCAGGTATTTCCTTAGTAACAGGCCAATTCTAGGTGGGCAACCTAGCAACCCTGATTTGTTGGTATCTTTCCTATCAATCTGTTCAGTCATCATTTTTAAAGGAAAACATAAAACTTTTGAAGTAATTTGGATATAAATCATTAAATAAATATTCTTATAGACACATAAACACAAAATTACAGTTTAAAAGTGAATATTTTCAGAATAATTGGTATTCACACATCATGTGTAGCCGCTTTTACTTAATTTTTACCAAAATCTATTTTTTTCCCTTACAAAATCTAAAATTTGCATGTTTTTAACCAAAATACAACATCCATGCTAAAGATTTTTTTAATAAGCATAACTAACTCAAGTTTTATCATAAATATGTTATAATTTTCAAAATAAGGGGGTGGCTGAATTGATAGAAATGGATGAATAGATAGGAAAGAAGGCTAGTAAATATCGATAAACCTCAAAAATCTTGTCTGAAACCACAAAAGTCAGGAGTTTGATATTTGGTTTGTAACATAGTATAGGTTTCCTCTTCTAAGTTTGTTCAAATCATGCCCCTGGTTTCAGAACTAACCCCAACCAGGGCAACATGATTTATGAATACTTCAGTAAATAGCGTGAACACTCTTACTTCATGAAACCGCGAGGGTCAAGGATTTAATATTTTGTGTGCGACATCCTATGGCGGTCCTCTACTAAGTTTGTTCAAATCATGCCCGGGGTTAAATATTGGCCAATTACTAAATTATCCACATTGCTACATGTTTGCTGCTGTCAACGAAAGGAGATCTTCCATATCTACATTGCAAAGTCCGCCCTGTTTGCTACACTAAATTCCGCTTTTAAATGCCGCATACACCCTCTCTGGTGTTGTGAAGCAATTCAGATTGGGCCATTCTTCTTCCACAGTGAAACTTTACGTAACTTTCATGAAATCAAGGGGTTATTATTCCGATTAAAATTTGTTTCCAAAGTTTCATTTTGTTATAGCATAAACATGATGTATATATNATGGATTTATTCTGTTTTATTTCAATTCAGATATTGATTTTGTTATAGTTTTGTTACAAAATACTGCATTATATATACACAGATAACACGTTGTATTAGGAGAATAAAAACACTACTTTCAATAACTCATAGCTGGAATTATAAACACATTTAGTGTGTGTTTAATATGTTTACAGATAACCATTGTTATTATTTATATGAGAAAACCGAGAGGGGCTTATCAACACAGTGTATTGCTCATGCGAAATTTTAGCAGAAACAAATGAGTTGATTTGCCTTTTTGGCGGTATTAATATCTGCAATTGGGGCATAGTATTTCTTCAAAGTAAAATATTTTTACAAAAGAATGTGAATTCAGGATTTAAAATTTTCTGACATAAAGATGATTTATTAAACATTTTAAATTTGAACAAATGTCAAATGTTTCCTAAAAATGTTAATGAGCCCTTAAGGCATTTAACCGACGAATATTTGTTACACATATCTCATGAGAACGTTGACGAAACAAACCAAAAAACAATTCTCATACTGCAACACAGCCCGCTCTGTAATGTTATTTTTACGTAAGTTGTGATATTGTTTTCAGAGTAATAAGCCCTTAAACGTAGGCAAATTTTGGATGTATACATAATTTTACGTGTGTACTATGCATTGCAAATAGCTTTCTTTTTATCGAAACGAAACTTAATAAAAGTATTCTTGATACTATGTAGAAGTACAAAACATTATGTTTGTGTTTGTCACAAGATTTCGTTAGAATTGATGTTTCTTCAATAGCAATAACAAAACTGTCACTCAACGGGCCGAGGCGTGTAATCAAATCCAATTATACTATTCTGTTCAAGTCATGGTATATATATAGTTCATTTCCGTCAATTTCAGACGACATCTGGAACATTTTCGAGGAGACTGACATAATACTCAACCACAAAGAAAGGATATACCTCTCACTAGACGATGCCGTCAGGGCAGCCAATGATGACATCAGCCGCGCCAGTATTCCTACGGGAAACGGCGTAGAAAAGGTAATTATAAAAGTTCGAAATTATGTGCAATAAACACGCGATTGTGTGTTTTAACGATAAGTTTCCATTATTTACTAGACGGATCAATTGTTTGTGGCAATTGAGAGTTGTATATGTGCATGGATAGTAACGAGTACGGATTAGCATAGTCCTTTTGTACGTTGAAGTATTTGACCTGATAGTAGTAAGTTTAAGCTTATAACGTATTATAAGCATAATCACGGCTCCAGATAAGGTTTTATACAAAAGGGTACGTTACCCTCAAAACGTTTGTCAAATGGTATTTCACTTCCTGACCATCAGCTTTGCGTTAAAGATTTGTAAAACGTTGCTAGCTTTGCCACACTTAAAAGAGTGCATGAGCATGTATTTTTATCTTATGATATAAAGTGTTAAGTATATCAGTTTGATATTATTATCATGTATTCAGTTAGATGCATTTAGAAAAATGTTATGAGATTGACTTAATTCGAAATTGCCTTCAATGTTGACAAGTTACCCTTCTACAATTATCTTGCCCCCTTCTTACAATTTCAAAATGGTAATTGCGAATGTAAAACGTTGTTTTCTCAATGCCGCTTTAATCTGGAGCTGTTGACATGATGTTGGCCAATTTATTTGAAATTGCCAATACTTTCTAACTTAAATAAAGAATAACTAAAATAACAACATGTAACTTAAATAAAGAATAACTAAAATAACAACATAAACGATTATTTTGATTTGTTTAAATGTTAGATGTTAGATTAATATGACATGGCCCAATGAAAGTCGTAGGTAAATATAGAAAACATATACTTACTAAGGTATAATGTGCTCTTAAACATATGCCACACAAAATGTGGGATCTACATACCAAGGTAGTATCATCAAGGATGTATTATTTATATCAAATATAAGTTTCAAACTGAAGGTATTTCTCATTATATTGAAGTAATAGATGACGTTCTTTCGATCTGCTTATTCTACGAGCATGGGCTTTTAAATATCAATGGCTTGATTATTTTATGTTACAGATTTCAATCATGTGATACTATCAAGGATATATTCGGTTGCTGGAGTGAGACGAGACGTAACAAATGTAATACTATTGTGTTGTTTTGTTTTACTATGCTTCTGTTTGGTAGATCAAAAACATCTCGGTGAATGTGCTATAAAGTTTAATGTATTTGTTTATATAATAAATATACTTTGTCATGATTAAGTTGACGTAAAATGCTTTGTAACAAGAAGATCAGCTTGATTATCTGGCGGGTTAAACGATTGTCCCGAAAATACTATTCGTCGTGCTCTATTCGACAGGAGAGGGTTCAAAGCAAAGAACAAGAAACGGCTTACAAAGTCGAGGGAACGAGATAGAAAAACAGAGCTGGGCAAAACATAATTAAAGAGCTGTGCAGTAAATTAGTTTGTTTTCTTGACTTTTATAGTTTGTTTTCTCGACATTTATATTTTGTTTTCTCGACTTATATATTTTGTTTTCTCCTCTTATATAATTCAAATGAACGGATAATTAAAATATTCACATATTAAGAGGGTAAACTTTCAAATCTCATTGGTCGACAAGTTAGAATCTTGTTGGTTTTGCACTCCTCTTTTTTCTATCTTTTTCCCTCAACTTAGTAAGTTCCCACGACATAGCTAACTCGTTTTCTCCTCTTTTGTTCAATACACCCATCCTTTAATTACTGCGCTCTTTTTTCATAGCACTCCTCTTTTATTTAGTTTTGCAAACCTCTTTTTTTCTATCTTGTTCCCTCGACTTCATAAGTCGTTCCCTCGACTTAATAAGTCGTTCCCATGACATATATAAATCGTTCCCACGAGTTAGTAAGTCGTTCCATCGAGTTAGTATGTCGTGGGAACGAGATAGAAACTAGAGGGATGCATTTAAAAAAAGAGGAGTGTATGTCACCTCTATGCCACCGTATATTTGTGCATTAAACACTGCCATTAAACAAGCAAGTGTATAAACACGTGATGCAAATGACCATGGTGACATTACAAGAATTTAATATGATACTGAACTTTAATATTGAACTTTTTCTCTTTAGCAATCTAAATGATAGTATTGAAATGTTATGAATTTTTTTATAATATTTAAAAAAAATTTTAGAATAGCATTTTACACATGTTCACGGTACGTTATAACAGCTTAGTTTATATATAAAAATTCCAATGGACAGAGTAGGTCATTTGATCGAGCAACTGTTCGATCATTTCCTGTATTTTCTTTCAATATGAGCCTCAATCTGTGAAAAAAGCATTTAATGGAAGACTCTTCTTGACGAAAATCAAGTTAAGGCGGAAATTGTCGCGCCTGATTATCCTGTGCGGACTGCACAAGTTGATCTCGGGCTCTACTCTACGCACATGCAGTAACCCCCCTTTTCACAGAGCTCGGCTCATATTTACTCATTCGTTTGAGCATGTAGTTTATGAACACTGTCACTATCCCTTTAAAATAATGTCCCGTATTAACTTTCTGCCTGCAATCATATGATTATATCTCTATGATTTATTACAACAAAATACATATTGGAGTGGTTCTATGAGAGGCGTTCGTGGGAAGTGTATCAGGCTTACCGCGTTGAGTAAACAAATGGAAAACATCAACAAATGGATTGAATTCCGTATTGTGTTATTTGACATTGGGAAATCGTTTACTAACGTATTGTTGGTTTTATAAAGGTTGGGCGTTCATTAATAAGAGTTGAAAAGTTTATAACATTGTTTTATGTCGTCAATTATATAAATGTATAGATCGATAAAGCATACATTAATTATGACGAACTAAGAATGTAACCCACTTGAATATAGTTTTTGAAACTAACGTATACTGATCAGAGTAAAAACCTTTAATCAATTACAATTAACAACCGATATAAAAGTCTGCGATGTTAGTACTTCAAAGATGGTACGATGACCACAGTTTTCAATTACATGTTCCCAATGTGAACACGTTATTTCCATATGTGCAGGTATAAGGTTAAGCTTATCAGTTTAAAACTGAGTTACAATAATCAAGACATCGCGGTCTGGTTGTTGTTCTTGCTCCAATGAGTTATATAAATAGCCAGTAGAGTAAATTTAATCCAAACAAAAAACATGTGTTCTTTTTAAAAAACTGCTTGATTCATATGAGATGTTCACACACAACATTTCTCCCGAATATTTTAAGAAACTTGCACAACTGCCATGTGTAAGATATATTTGTCAGGAATTAGTTTGATCTCGGTATTTACTAAAGTCTAACACTACACAGACACAATTGATACCAAAAATGCTAAACGGCATATACACATAAATCCATTTTGACTTTGTCATGAAAAGTTGAGGCTCGACTGATGTAGCTGATAATAGAACGAATTACTCAAGAGTACGTATCTATAGGTCAAACCCTCTCCTGATATGCAAATTCCGGATTTTCGTAATTCCCTCTTGACAGAGTTGTCGTTCGTGCGGGACGGTATGCCTACTTCCTGTGTCAATATAAACAATGAGAAAATACTACTGCTGCATCTTTAAATGTCTCAATTTAACCAGCAGAGTCAGTTAATTTTCTGAAAATTGGAAAATCACTAAAGGACTTATATACAAAACAGACTGGGTAAGAGCAAGTAGCCGGAAGAATTAGATTCCAACGTTTTTACACACGTTTGTTCATACCACTTCCCAGACGGTATCGTGCCAAACTCTGTCGACCTTAAGGCTTAAGAATCGTCAAAATGAGAATTTACGCCATCGAAGAGTTTTACAACAGCATGGAAAATCAGCTTTAATTTGTACAGCCCCATCCGGAACTTTAAAACATTGTCTGTCTTAGATCATGATGAATTATAACATGAATAGGGACAGACAATTGTTATTTCAACAAATAAACATCTTGTTTGGAAGGAGGATATAGTAAGTAAACAATTATTTTGAAATTGTCATAAACTTTTACGACCCACTTAAACAGTCAACAATATTGACATAAGTAAAGGAGTGGAATAAAGTGGTGTAAAAAATATATCTTTATTGTAGTTAAATAAAGAAACTTCCAACAGACTGGCTGATGAGCTAGCTATTTAGCGACGCAGTTGAAGTTTGTGGTCACCACTCGAAAGACCCTGGTTCAATCCACGGTTTGAGCTCAGGAATTTTCACTTTAACAATCTACATTTTAAACAAGACAATGTCTATGCTACTTCGTTGTGACAATTATGTTTATTTAGACTCTTGAAATGTGTCAATATAAATTATTGTTGAAATCAATATTATTATTGTGGACAAACACCAAGTGAAACCCTTGCAATATCCAAAAAAGACTCATTCCTTATTGTCTCCAATCTTTGATGGCATGAGGAGTTTATAGAATAAGTTATAATAAGGTATTAGAGGATGACCTAATTTATTTCAATTTCATTTGCCATATGCATCCGCGTAAAATTTGGGACTATTAACATTTTTCATTTGGTAAAGGGTTGAAACATTTTGCAACAAGATGAACATGAAAGTATTTTTTTTTTAGTATTTGAGAAATTTTGTTTTCTCCGTAGAATATTACATACATACAAGTTTTGCATATAGAAATATGAATTTCATATATAATATTAATTTGGCATTTTATCTACAGAGTATTTCATGTACACCTTCTTGATTTGTACACGAATATAATTGTCATTATTATTGTCTACTTACATTATTGTGTAATTCTAATTTGTATTTCAAGAATTGTACAAAAACTACCTTTTAACATACAAACTTAATTAAGTTTGAATATAAGCATGTATAGCATTTATCAATACAATGTTGCCCATAAGAAAAAAAGTCACTAGAACATGCTCATGCTAAATTACATTAAATATCAAAGCGCTGAAGGCACTGAATTTGTTCGCTATTGCATAATCTTAGACGCAACTCAGTTTTCAAAATTATGTTATAGCTTTTTATATCGCAAGTTTGAAATAAACACAACCCTTTCAAATTTATAAAGAGTGTGTCTTAAAGCACAGGTCAAGATGTGTGTGCACTGTTTATCCTCATATTTATGTTATAGAGATAACTTAGACAAAATGTGTGCATTGCACAGGCCAATCAGTGTGCACAGCCTAATCTTATTTTACATGCATTAAGCCCGGTTTTCCAATATGTACAGATTTCAATGATAAATCTGCCAATGTTGTTGCACAAGCTGTTAAACACTATTGATTACATACACACTCGATAAACTGCTAAGTGATTTAAATGTAAACAGCGGGTTTAAAGAGAAGACTGCAGTGTATCAGTGGTGAATTATAAACAGGCAGATGCGGCGGTTATCATAGTTATCGTTCCTAGCGTAGTTAATCAGCCACTGCATGGCTTGCAAAACTCCCTCTACATTTGTTGCTCGCTAGTGCGAACAACTAAAAATAAACTGATAATGCAGATTTTACAAAAAATTGTGAAATTAATAGTTTGTATATTATTGCGTAATGATTTATTATATGGGATACATCAGAAAATATTTGAACAAACGGACCAGAACCGTAAGTTTTCATCTGCTTTAACTGTATTTTATATATTTCAAACATGTGTTTCATACTATTTACAAATCCATACTCTGTATGGCTTTTACTTTTCCTATAAGATATGCAGTTCAATCTCTAGTCGCACTATGTTTATATCATTCATTGTTTGGATTTGTAATCCAAATTATTATTTCCTGACATTTAATATCAATAGGTATGCTTGGTCTAATTCTACAAATAATCTCAACAACAAATTTAACATTTTTTTGCGTAAATGGGGTACCAGAAAAAGTTCATAGTATTTTCTACTTCATAGTAACAGAATGTACTTAAATAATTGGCAACAAGTTTCATTTTGAAAATAAGATATTTTGTTCCCAAGATTCTGTGAGCTTTTCTGCACTGGCACCATCTGATATATATTTCCTTGGTTAGATTGAACAAGAGTGCATGAACATTTACATGTGTCCAGTCAATTTAAAAGAATTCTGAGTTCCATTTTGTATGACAAACTGGAATGTCACAGTTTGGAATTTCTGTTTAAAAAGTTTGTTTCTCTTCTTGAGGGCTTGTTTCTATTTTCTTAATGCAAGTTAGCAATATAGGTCTTTTTATTCAAAATTAGGCATCTATTCAAAATTGTTCAATAAATGTATTTATTAAGTTTATATGTAATGCTTAAGTACAAAAGAACATATATCTATCATATTGAACCCACCTATATTACATTCACAAAAAACTACAGTTGAAGGTACATGTGGCATATTATTTCCCCTTTAACAACACTGTTTTCAAGTCTTATTACCTGTATACATTAAATTACATCATTTAGAGCTCATGACATAGGTGATTCATATATTTCCAATGATAACTTTTTCAATTTTGAACAAACCTCCATGTTTTGGGTGCAAATAAAAAATTGGTTTATTAAACAATTGTAATGACGACAATTAATATAGGATTTATTAAACAACATACCAGCTGTTTGCTTGTAAAGACCCTTTAACTAATTCCCAAGGTTTTTGCAGAAAAATCTTTAAAATTATGGGATAAAGAGATATTGCTCATTTGAGAAGTTTTCCCTTTAAACACAATTATTCCTACCACAACTAATGTAAGCTATTTCGTCGTTGTATTGTTTAGTTAATAGTTTAAGAACACTATCTATACACCTGTTACTTGTGTTGTGCAGACATCATTTGAACCATATAGCTGAATGAAAAGTTTTATCATAAAAAGCAATAACTTCTTTTGTTACAATGTTTACAATACTCACAAAAGATAGAATTGAATTAAATGAAACTTCCCCAAGATTTGCAATATAAACTTAAAATGTAATAATATCTGCCATTAAAAAGACAATGAATACTGATTCTCTATTTAAAGTTACACTGTATGTATGGAGAACAATAATTAAGGAGACAATCATTCTAAGTATTCATAAAAAATAATGCAAGCAATTTAATTTCACATGATTTAATTATAAGTAAAATGCCTTAATATTAACCGACTGGAAATGAAATCAGAATCTTTAAGCAAGCAGATGAGTAAGACATTTGCTAAATAGATCAACTCTATTTTTTGGGGCACAAAATCTTTGATCTTGAATGAGTGCTGTATCCAAAAGAACTCGGTCAATAAATTTGGTCAGTGGACATTGAAACTAAACAACACAACACTTAACTATCATACGATGACCAATCACAACACTCTCACACAGTATTATAGAGAAAATATTAAAAACAGGAAAACAGTTCAAAACAGCATAATTTTATAAATCGAAAAATCAAGAAATTTACACTAAACTGGTATGAAAATTGCTGTTAAAACTAATGTTTCCAGAAACTTATAGTTTAGTGTGACACTGACAGTGACAGAATAATATCAATCAATATTTAAACTAAACACACATTAATATTGGTTATGAATCAATGAAATACATTTAAGCAACGGACTAAATGTTAGGTATCAATTTAATAATGCAACGGGCACAGTTTTAAAAGCAGAAAGCTATTATCACATTTTCTTAACTTTTACTGATGGAAAGTTCTGGGTCGCGAAATTATATTGCAAAGCAGAATAAAAATAACAAGGGACAAAATTGTCACAAAACCAGGNAAAAAAAAACACTGATGATCGACCACGCTTTCTTACGTTTATAACATGCACTTAACAGCAAGCCAGAAGTTCCAAACTTCGTTGATTCGCAAAGTAAAATGGTGGTTTGCAAATATCGATTCTGGTCGGATCAAAGGCTGAGTCTTCCTTGCCAATTGGTACACTTTTAATAAAGTTGAGCAGTATATCTTACTTGAAAAACTTCAACTGTACCATTTCTCTAAAAATGCTCATACTTGTCGAATACAATGCATTGTGGGATCTAATACATATTTTTTAAAACTATTTAGTCTGGGTAACCTTAAGAATCTATTTGGGGTTCTCTTCTCTTTATAATATAATATATATAAACGACATCAATACTTTCAAAAAAATTCAGCAAGTGATCCGTATGCAGTTTACTAGCGGGCAGGTGGGGTTTCCTCCGGGTACTCCGGCCCTCATTACAACACAAGACCACACCAAAATTACAAATACCTTTCAGTAAAACTTAATGGCTTAAACGTGCAGCTATGATTTAAAACTTCGTCCCAACTTTCGGGAGTCAAAAAGTTTAAGTAGGTTGGTGTGCTGGGAAAACATCCGGGTCCTCACATAATTCAGACTCAGGGGCGGAAGGACCGCATAAACTTTGAAATATACACACAGTCACACACACTTGAGACATCACGATATGATCAACGGTGGCATTTTGTCGACGATGCTTAGGCGACCTGCTCTAAATATCTGTATCATCGGCATCGAAAAATTAGCTCATGTTCATCAAATATGTTGTCAGGGCTTGATCCTCTTGCCGGGATGATTGGACCTTCCTCAATTCATTAATCACGGCTATTTGAATACATGACGCTTGCATTAACGCGAATGTTCATATCTTTCTTTGTAGATTTATTCATGCGAGAACAATCGCGGGTCATTTCCCACTGCGATAAAATACATCACGTATTGTTTACATGATTTATTTGTCCACTTGAGATTAATTTCACATTTGCGCTCTGGTTGGCTAAATAACCACGTATCGTATTGGTTAATCGCGTAACATATTGCTTTATTGGAAGACGGGATGCGTATACTTTCAAAGCGTTCCAGAAAGTGATTTTACGTCAAGCACGGAGGTTGCAAGGACACGAATTGGAAAAAACAAAGGAAGATTTAGTTCGGAAATCATACGGATTGTTAATGTGATGAGAACAGATTTCTGTTGCGACTAATAAAGACCGTGTGCTTTTGAGAAGTATTTTGATTTTTATGTTTGACAATCAAAACATTAGGAAACATTGTCGCGTAGTGTGGACGCATATGGATTATTTAGGAATATTGCGATTGGTCGTGCTTATAGAAACGTAGTGTTACCATCGTCGCGACAGTTTTTATGCGCGTTATACGTAAATTAATATTTTGGATCGAAGCCGCTTTTAAGAGTGGTCTAACATAAATAGAATGCCTTTAACAGACCAAGATAATTTCTTGAGAGCAAAGTTACTTAATGAAATATGTCTACCTATATTGGTATGTATAGGCGTATGTGGAAACGTACTTTCGATCATTGTTTTAAGGCAACGAAAATTAACTTCTATGAGTATTTTACTCATAGCTCTGGCAGTGGCAGATTCGCTTATTTTACTATATTGCGGGTTAACACGATGGATAAATATCTTGAATCTTATTGACATTAGACAATACGTCTGTGGATTTGACATCTTCTTTACATATTTCTTGCTGCAGCTATCGCCATGGACATTAGTGCTAATAACCGTAGAACGGATGTATTGTATTATCAGGCCACACGTCGTCCGAAATGTGTTTACAAACAGACAAACATGCGCGTTATTGGTAGCACTTTTACTGTTTATTACTATTGTAAATTGTCATCTTATATATGGATTTAAGATGATAAGCGTTCCCAATATTGGAAATATTTGTATAGGGAAACCCGAGTATGAGTATTTTATGTATAATATTTGGACGTGGATTGACTTTGCGATGGCGTTTGCGATTCCATTGTGTATCACTGTCACTGGTAACACAGTTATCGTCATTCGATTGCAGCAAAGTGTCCGGTTTCGAGCAAATACAGGAAGCCGTGCCACTGCTTCTAGTACTTCGCAATGGAAACGTGTGTCCATCGTTCTTAGTTTGACATTCTTTCTTCTAGTTTTACCATACGTCGTCTTTGCGATAGGACAGCCGTTTTGGTTCCCGCTGGAAGAACAAACCGAGGCCAGTTATGCCGACATCCTCCTTATTTCCTCCATAACGTTCGTGCTTATGTATACAAACAGTTCTATAAACTTCGTTCTGTATATGATGTGTGGTTCCAAGT
>VMBQ01006729.1:31382-51166 GCA_007657795.1 Dreissena rostriformis | reverse complement strand
AATAATAAACATTTGAAATCGATTTAAAAGTAATCAAAGCTATTCAGTGGGACGAAAACAGATGAGACACGCGTTGTGCCAAACATACAAACCTAGCTCCGTAACTATTTTATAAGATTGAAAGGATTATCAATTTCACGCAAGAATATTGTATATACATTTAAGTAAAGATTGATGCAAGCTATGTACATCTAAATGCTGGAAAGAGCACCAAGACGAACAGAAGATGCAATTTGTTTGTTATGAAACGAACAATGCAAAACTAATTATGATTAACCAATATGAAGTTGTCATTTATCTTTATGAAATAGACATTACGCAACACGTTTGGCTAGGTACATGTACTTTCCTTACAGTATATTCGGGTTATTCGTACTCACAAGCTAGATCTTATTTACTAAGACGGAGGTCTTATATAACTTCCAATTCAGTTGACGTACGGGAAATATACCTTGTAACCGACTTCCTGAAGTCAAGCATTGAAATTGCTTTCTGTATAAACGTTTTAGAAATGTTAACTAATTTATTGTCTTAGACAGAGGTCTTTTACATCTTGCAATTCAGTTGACGTACGGGCAATATACTTTGTAACCGACTTCCCACCCCGCGAAGTCAAGCATTGAAATTGGTTTCTGTACGAACGTTTAAGAAATGTTAACCAATTTAAGATGATGATTCACGCGCATCAGAACATCTAAAGTTCAAATCTCACATAGACGTCCGATGTTAAAAATGAGGTCAGTTCTTGAAAGTGTTTAAAAATTAATCAGATTTTCTACAGTGGCTGTTGTACGCTGACCTTTCCCTCGATTTCCTAAATAAATGTACAACGTATAAAAATATGTTTAATACTAACGGTGTGTTATTCTCTTCACAACAAAATTAACTGAGAGGCAATAACTCAGCAAATCGATCGACCGACCGAAATATTGATTCCAATTTACCCCCTTTTGAGCTTCGTTTGTTGGTCTTAAAAATGTTTTAATGCCATTTCATTTATAGCACTAAGTTATCGCGGCATCTGAGTCAAGCTTTGAAACACTGTGCCCTTTACAAGGCGACATCACTGCATTAGCCAGACCTGTAATGATCTTGATAACTTCCATTGACCCAAATTTCGATCATCTGACAAAACTCGTATATCAACGAAATGATGGGAATGTCTATCTTGAGGGACGCGATATAAGTTAAATGTTCCAATTAAAAGCAAAATTGAGAGGTAAAATGTTCCGAAGTATACACTTTCACCGATATGAAATTAAAATATGGCCTTAAATTCGCCCTGGTTAGTTTGATATTTAAGCAACATTAACACAAGCACACCGGAATAATGCAACAAATGAATAAGTAAGGGTCGAGCGTTTAAACAATCCAATACAAAAATTAATAGCAAATGTTCTATAAAATGCATAATCTAATATTGGTATTCTATCAACCCGCAATTTTCTTATTTCTGGAGGCATGATGCCAACCATTTTTTAGATATAAATGAAATATTAATGCAATCATATATGAACATTGACACTTATTGAAAGGTGTCTGTTTGGATTCAATTAGATCTTATTTATCTGAACTTAAAAGTGTGTGTGTTTGTAAAAGGCTGAAAGGATGGGGCTTATATCAGTTAATGAATTGCTGGAATCATGTTTGGTTTGACATGTGTATTTAATGGAGGTTTTACGAGCTGGTGTTTAAAATTATCAAATATGTTAAATAGAAACAATTTAAGACACTTATTATGGAAAAAGCAACATACTTCTAATGTGTTTAAACTGTTACGTGGTTTCTACAATATAATAATTATATCGTCCACCATTTGTGTAAACACAGACTAATTGCATTAAAGCTAGTAGTTATTATGTTTTAAACCCAACAGCGTGGAGTGATTTCATGACATGTTATGCAATTGAAGTAGCAACATCACTTTATTATTTTAAGAACACTAACATTGAACAATGAATAAAATTAACTATAATATTCCGTGGATTCTAACTGAACACTTTGCAACTTTAATTAAAATATGTTAATGTGTTCTCCAAACGTGCGATGAATCATGGGACAATCACGATACCGTCAGAAAGGTGGTCACGATTCCGTGCATATGATAGGCTATAAATAGAATCGAAAATTGTCGTTATTATATGTTTAACTATGACTTTCGTTGATAAGGTATCAACCATTGTCACTTGGTACTCGTCATATTTAGATCACGTGATCCCCTACATTGAAGTACTCATGTTGTTGTCGTCGCAGAAGATCCAAATGGGATTCATATTTGAAACTTAGGAAAATTCGTGTCATGTTTGAAACCAAAACGTGATCTTATATCTTGAAACACCCTGCGTCATATATATTGCAATATATCAAGGTTGAACATTGACGACTACAAATACTTCCAAAGGAACTGCAGCAATACGTCAAATTAGGATACTATGGCACTATGATTGTCCGACTTTCTCAAAAATTCTAAAATGTTCGTGGCGACGCTACGAATATTCCGACTTAAGACATATTTACAACCTTCGTAGCGCTTCATGTTCACTTTTGATTATTAGAGATTACAATTACATTTTGAAAGAGAAAAGTATGACAATGTGACGTTAGCTTAGATTATTTATAAAACGGACAGTAACAACTTTTCCTTTTCTGTGACCTTTTTGTGGACAGGTTGCGGTTGGTTTCTTAGGTGGTTTGGCAGCCAGACATCATTAGCGAACACATCTCATGTGGGTGAAATACGTGTGGTGGACAGGATGAATAGAGTATCTCTTCGTGTGTTCTAAATGGCAGAACGAACCAGGAGTTCTTGTGCAGAATCGAGCTTATCTAGCGATGACGACCTGCCACTTAACCTTCCTACCAACAGCAGATGGTGTCCTACTCTTAAAATATTATAAACATGTTCTGTATTTCTCGTCTGAGACACACTCATTAAAGTTACGAGTGTGACTTCTAATACGTGTCTGTAAAAAATATCTCTATCGTCAAAATTTCAAGACAAAATATGTGAATAAATAAGTACAGAAATGATTAAACATGGTAAACTTCAAATCAAACAGACAAACACATATTTCTGATATGCCAAGGGTTTTCTTTATCAATTACGGCATAAACCAACCAGTAAAAGTGTCAACATGTTGTTGTGAAAACGAAACACACGATTTTGTCAAGGATTTCGCATACACGGTTTCGTGTTACTGCATGGACATACAAAAACCATTTGGCGATCAAATACTAGGTTATTGTGTATTTAAATCTATATATTTTTACTCTTTGTAGGTTTTACATATAAATATTATTAATTATAAAAATACTATTTAAATACCTTGTATTTGTTTTAACTTCACTTAATCTGTTGTAAGATTTAATCACATAACACACTTACTTAAGAATATTCATATATAACCATGGAATTACTTATGTGATTGTTGAAACCCCGAGTAAAAGTACATAAACTGATCAACTTTTTGTTTGCATTAATAGTGAAAGCGTTAACTCTAGGCAGGCACTCTAATATCATCCAACCATCGCACTTCAAACGTAAGTTTTAAGCTGTTATTAGTTTTGTACACAAATGAGCATGTGAGTTTTTGTGATTAAGGAAAGCACACCTGGTATTATCTGTGAGCGTAGATGAATAAAACTTAAATAACTTTGGTGTGGTATCAACTTTAAACTGTTTGTGGCAAAACGCGGATCCATCTATGCATGTGTACCTTAGAGATAACGTCTTGGGAACAAGTCAGGGGCATAGCTTCCTATGCAATGTAGGCCGCGGTATATATTTATCTCTAGAAAAACATTCTCGAAATGTATTAAAATATGAGACGGTTAGAGAAGGGGGTCAGTTATAAACTCGAAAACTAGTATGCCACAATAAGATAATATAATGTCCTGTCGACGCAATATAAGCTGTATATCACCGCGATATTCCCAAAACATAATGTCATATTCAAATTAGCAATCGGGGTTTGGAGCATGTCTGACAGGAAAACATCCAGACTCCATGGAAAACTTCCTTCAGAATGAAGATTCAGAGTTTTATTTCGTCGAACTTTTGTTCTGTGGGTTTGAATTGAATTGTAGTGGACCAAAGCGAACATAAATAAACTTATAAAAGTTATTTATAGGCTGTAATTCAATTTGTTTTCACCTTTCTTAAGTCCAGTAAGTAAATTAGGTATAAGTACTGTCATACACCCCGGTCCTCACATAATATAGTCTTATGCGCGGGAGGAGAACACACGCTCAAAGGATGTTATACCATATACATTGTATTTCTTTGTTCTTTCTGATAGAACCTTAACACAGCTAGCATGTCTATAGTAATAATGAACGCGTTTAAAGTTTACAATATCGTCTACATATTCTAGTGATATGTAAAAATGATCGTTTGTTCCCAATTCATTTTTAAGTTCTCAGTCTCCTGACTTTTAAAGAATGAGCGCCATATCTTTCTAGAAATTGCTCGTAGCTTCTTTCAATATCTTCGTAGAAAAATCTTAAAGGGACTGTCCACTAGATTTTGGCATGTATTGAAGCATGTCATTAAATGCTCTATATTGATAAATTCAAACATTTGACCTAAAAATCTGCAGTTAAAAAACAAGAATACAATTTAAAAAGGGAAAAAAAAGTAAACCTCATCAGGGCTCGAACCAGTGACCATCGGGGTCCTGGAGTAAAAACCAATTAGACCGCTCGGCCATCCTGACAAGTATGTACGATAGCCGTATTTTATACCATATATAAGCAATCCTCGTAGTTTTACAAAATATAGCGACAATAACAGAACTTTCCAAATTATTCAATCGTTTCGCGTCGAACGACGCTTTATGATTTTGAGGTTTTCAAATCGTCAAAAGATGCATATAATGGATATTAAAGAGCATTGTAAATTGTCAGTATTACTATTTCCTCAAAAATATCACAACAAACGCGAAAATTTGCGAATATGAAACAACTTTTTTTAATTTTGTCAATTTACCAATCTGTTGGACGGCCCCTTTAATGCTCTACTAGATTGTTTCTATTTTTTACGGAATCCAGTTATTCCCACATTGAATTTCAGGTCGACACAAGTCAATCAGTGCGATAAGTGATGTACGAAAGTCAAAAACGACACCCGGCAAAACTCATCGACATCAGACGAATGGCACGAAATGTTGCATCGACAATTGAATTCGATGGTCATTGTCGAATGTCGTTATTAATTGTTGGAGTGTCGTTTCGTGAACACGATTGCAAGTTATTTGCAAATTCATCACTTAAAAATGCACAATACTCGATACGCTCGTCTTGCTTTATGATGTCAACTAACACAAAATGCTTACACCTGTTCAAAAGAAGGAAGAATTGGCAAGTTGTATGGCCGACACACATTCGAAGATTGATACGCCTGTGCGAGTATAGCGCAAACCATCAGACCTTTAATGTGGCAGATATTTGCATTATCGCTTTTAAGTGTTTAGCGGGTTTGAAGAGCACCAACACGGCAGTCCACAAGAACGATAAATATACCCACAGAAACGATAAATATACCCGGTAGAACGAACAAATTAACCCACCGAAACGGCAAATGAAGGTAATTATGACTTGCAAACCCGTCATTACGCCAGAACAGAAAATCATTAAGCCACATTATTGGACTGGCGGACATTCCCTTCCATAGTGCAGCAACGAACTTGTGTTTAATAGCTGTATATATTATACGACCTTTGTTCAGATATTCAGAATGCGCGTGAAACTGTCCACTGACTGCTGGTCAGCACCATTTACTATCTTTAAAGTCAACACTCGCTATGTGTAAATACACAATCAAAAAGTAGTAGTAGTAGTAGTAGTAGTAGTAGTAGTAGTAGTAGTAGTAGCAGTAGCAGTAGCAGTAGCAGTAGCAGTAGCAGTAGTAGCAGCAGCAGCAGTAGCAGTAGCAGTAGCAGCAGTAGCAGCAGCAGCAGTAGCAGTAGCAGTAGCAGTAGTAGTAGTAGTCGTAGTAGTAGTAGTAGTAGTAGTAGTAGTAGAAGTAGTAGTTATAGCTTAGAGCTGATTGTGCGTACTTGAGTCGCCTTCGCTTACGATAACGTAATCTTAGTCGGACATTTGCTTTTGGAATCTCGGTGAAGGTGCGCCGTAATTGTCAATCGTGACATAGATTCCACCTATTTCGAAATCACTATGGCAGTTGATATTATTTCAACGACAATTGTGTGTTCGTGCCTTTCCTTTCTGTTTTTGGAGTTAATTTTGTACAGCGTCACAACCGGATGTCATGCATACATCAAAATACCGGTCCAAAAGTAAACCGTAATTGTGTTAGACCAGTTGAGCGTTCTGATTGCTGTCCTTTTCGTTATGGACGATTATGCGTTATAGCAATATATCATAAATAACTTTAACATTTTGACCTAGCCTGACTAATAATATTTGGAAATCCTCACTGAGTACAGTAGCATGCTCATTTTTCAATGTTAAAAGTCTCATTTCAATGCAGAAGTTCAAATGTATGGTGTAGTGTTTTGTCTTCTATGTTTTTAAACACGTGTCACAAAGGGCACCATCAAGACGGGGGTTTGCACTTAAGGTCACACTTACATCAACCGAAACAAAAAAAGTTCCTTCTCCTTCCTCGCATTCAGGGTTGTGATTACTGTCAGCTATTAAACCAGGCCAAAGCGAGAATAGAAGTTCATTGTACTTAATATACATGTACAATGAAGTAAGAAATACAATATTCCAACTGACAATGTTAAATCTTTCCGTATTGCTTCTATAAAGAAGATGGAAAAATAATATGGTAATTTCTATTTTCGTGACAGAAACGTGGTGACAACGAAAACAAAAAACTCAATCTCACGATATTATGATGCCACTTTTTTGTGCAAATTTTGATGAGGCTTTATCAGTTTTGATTTAATATTTGCAATCGTTCTGTTGCCTGTAAATTACTAAGGCCTTCTTCACCAAAAATCGACCAGGATGTTCTACATTAAGTTCTAATATGGGTGGCTAAATGTGGTTACCGTATCAGCAATACGTATGGCAAGGTCATAAAGGTTGAGGGATTGTCATGTCATTCTATCGTTATAAAAGCGCCAGGCAAGTCACACTATTAAACATTTTCACGACGAATAACCATGAATATTGGTAAGTTCAGACTTATAAATATTCATAATATAATAACTGTATTGACATTTAACTTCTTTCTAAATTTCTTCTTCGGATCTTATTATTGTAAATATTTAACTGATACAAAATATAAGACATAACATGTTAATTGTTTTGTATGTTAAGGTGGAATATTCGCTGTTTTCAACATAATTTCAGTTATTCACGGTGGCCAGTTTACCATCTCATACTTTTCCTTTGCACTAATAGCCATTAACAAGAGACGAAGTTTCAATATGATTCATTGATTGTGCGTTAAATTTTAGATCGAACTTTGCCAGTAAAATGTTTTCATTTTTCAGGCTGTGTGATTGTTGTTGGAGTGCTGTTAACCGCAGAGTTATCTGGTAGGTCAAATTGTGAAATGAACGTTATTGACGATGTTTTTATGTAAAAAAAGGGATGGGAACGAATACTAAAAATTATATTCGAATACGAATATTCGTTTGTCATTATTCGAATAATCGATTTTTAAACCTTATATTAAAATGTTCGAACTTATGACCGTCCGGAGCAACGTACTAATTTTGGATTCGAATATTCGGCCGATTTTCGAAAATTCGGATATTTTTGGTCCCATCCATTAAAACAATATATTGTACATATATCATATTACCATATATTCCAGTAAAATTCACGTTAATATATCATTTATATGAATGTCGTAAGTATGCCTGTATTTTTAAGACGTCTATAATTTATTTCAGAATGTCTCGAATGTTTCAACTGTCAAAACATAGTTGATCCACGTGCGTGTAATAACACAAGTCCATGCTCGAATGGCCAGGTGGGTGCTAAATGATGATAACAATTTGATATTCATGCTGTGTTTTCTTAACGGTCAAAGCATGATTGTTTTTTTATTCCGAGTAAATTCCGATTTGTAAAGACACGTTTTTATATGTGTTTCTTGCCTAAATAAGCTGCAGATTACGTGTATATGGATGGTGGTTATTGATAAAGATTTTGTTCTGAATGTCATACTGCTTTATTCCACCAGTCCTGCTTCTTGCAAACTGTCCATAGTGGCAATGACGAGCGCTTCAATATGGGCTGCCAAAGTAACCAGGTACAATTGTTTTAAGTAAAAAACGTTATTGTTTCTTTGCGAAAGAATAAATATTTTTGCTAGTGGAATATCAATGTCTGAATTTGTTTTTTATGTTCAAGACCACCCGCAACATTTTGTTCATAACGTCTTGTCCTTAATGAGTTTGTGTCGCACGAGTAATATATTTGTATTAACGTCTAATTTTGTAAGTATATATGCACAATATCGTCGTGAACTATATGTTAATTTACAACGTCTTGATGGTTCGAATATCAACACTCATAATGTGATGCATTCTCATATAAAATGTCTTCATTTCAAAATGCAGTTGTGCAGCTCATCTGGTGTAGACGCAGGTGCAATAATTGGACGTTCCATCCAGAGAAGACAGCATTATGCCTGCCACGAGTGTTGCAGTACAAGCAGTTGCAACGACCAATTATGTGCTCACAGAAAGCGTGAGTAAACACTTATGGCATTGTGTAATTCAAAATGTTTTACAAAAGGATATTTTTAATTAGCTAATCACGTTCGATGCAATCGCATCGATCTCCCCCTGATTCCAAATCGGTGTGTGACGATACGAACTTCTTTTTTTCGCACTTATTTATTGTTTAGAATGATTTTAAGCAAGGTGAATAATTCTTGAGCTTATTTCTGAGTCATTTAGTGATAACAATACCCTTTCCTACAATGCATTTTATAAACATACAAAAATCGTATAAGATAAGAACTAAACGACCAATCATCTTCTTTCAAAAGCATCAATAACTACCGGATTCATATCGCATTTTCCTCTCCATTTACTCGAGCATGGAACAGTACTCATATAAGCATTGTAGATGCTTGTCTATCAATGAAAGGTTACACCTTCGTTTGATAAGCACATGGTTGTTATGTATTATATTATGAACCAACAAATATGTTTAAACTAAAGTTACTGATCACGTTGAACAGTGCTCGTAGACGAATAGCTCAAACTGTGAAAATACACGTGACGTCCATTGATGTATGCATTGCTCATTATCAGAATCTTTTGTCATACTTTAGCCTCGGCGTGAGTTGACGACCCCACACTGGATTGTGCTCGATTGAACTCCCTTTTTAACGTTTGTGCTGACGTACATCATGTAAAAGCGACTTGTCCAAGGTTCTGTGGCCTCTGCCAACTTGGTTAGTATATGTAATTTTTAAGATAAAAAATAAACTGCACTTTAGATTTTCACGAATTAAACAGCGTTTTCTAAAAGTTGTGTAAGTCCTGTTTTCAAATTACGTGAGTATTAGTCTAGAGTAGTCTGGATTGTTATTTGTTTGTTTGAATAGAATGTATGCCCGTTTTTTTTTAATCTATGACATTTTTAAATATTAATTTTTAACTTGCCAAACTATGAAGAAGCACATGGTTTTTGTTTTGAAACATGTTCATGTCTGTGCCTTGGTTATAGCTTTATTTCATTGATTTTTCCATTTCTTGTTGTTGTTTTTTTTAATATATAGAAATGATATAATCTCTACCGCCGTATGAAACATATTAACAGTGGATGGCAACTGGGCTGATTGGGGGACGTGGGCGGCATGTAGTGTCACGTGTCAAAACGGAACCCAGACACGTGTACGCAGCTGTACCAACCCGTCCCCGAGCAATGGCGGACTTGACTGCAGTGGATCAGCTGTTCAAACTCAACTATGCTATAACCAGCTCTGTCCAGGTTTGTGTTAATTTATTATATTACGGTCCTTGATTAACGCGCGTTCTTTTTATTTTTGAATCTGTAACAAGTTGGAAAATGATCATTTCAATAATCTTCGAACAAGTCCCTTTAAAAGGTCTTTTGTCGGATTTATATATTGAGGAGACTCCAACCATATCATTTTAAATATGCTATTATGCGGATATTGTGATTTTCAACCACTTGCACTTGTTTTCAAGTAAACTACGGCTTTGTTATGTATAGCAGATATATTTTAAAGGAAATGTGATTCGATCAAACTATTTTTGATATGTATATTATAATATTTTTTGCTAAAAATATTATATTTATATACAAAGCAATTAAGTTTTATGATGAGAACATGTAGATAAATACATTTAAAAGATTGAAAAATCAGAACTTGTTTAAATGTCAAATATCTGGCTGAACTAGTAGGATTTGTATCGTTTTATCGGTCGTAAAGATTTTATACAAAACTCATGATCATAATATATATATGTTGGTATGCATTTTGTATTTTGTTGGTTAAGTTTTGTTTTCATACAATATGAATTGGTGCACAAACGTTTTACAAAATACCGAAGTATTTACAGTGTTTTTTTCTTTAACTAGTGATTATAGTTAGTTCAACAGGAATTAAGCAGTTTAAAGGCGTCAAGTGTATGTAGCTTTAACGCAAATAAAATCAAAATAAGGCCGGTGACCCGATGTTTTATGTTATTTTTCACAAGGTACTTGTGTGTATTATTTATAGACGAACTATCAAAAATATATGTTAATGACGAAAAATCGCCGCAACACCACTGTTTACAATTTAAATACGATACATTATGAATTACATACCTTCTACATAACTTGCCGTTCGAAAAAACAATAAGCTCTCCAGCAACGAACTAAAAGCATATTGAAAGTCGTGACGACTTTAGTTTACTTGAGATTAAAAATCTACATTGCTTTGTAAGCAGTAGCAAATGTTTTCTATTTTGTGTTGTTCTTAAGTTTGAATACAAGTTTCACAGCTAGAAGACTAAAGGTTAAACGACGAACATCGCAATTTAAAACTTCATTAACAGAGATTAACTGCATTTTTCAATGAACAATCCTGCATGTGATGTACGTTGGTTTCACCGGAGACATGGACTGAAATCGTTTTAAATTGTCGATCATACCATAGACCATAGTTCTTTTATATTTACGCTGTAGCAATGNATATATATATATATATATATATATATATATATATATATGTTTTATGTAAATCTACGATAGCTTATTCCAGAAAGGAATTCCCAATGGATAAAATGAAAGTATTTCCCCAATCGCATTTCAAGTCAGAATATTTAATTATTATAATATCCACAGAATCCTCTGACGATGTATCATGTCTTCACATGTTTATATAGGTTAAACCTTTTTTTTTGCTATCCTTTTAATGTGTTGCCTTCAAAATGTGTTTGTAGAAACAATAAAAAGCTATCTTCAAAATTAACGTGAATGCTGGGTGTTTCACTATGGCCATATCCATACTTGTCCGTTTAAGATCATGCTTTATTACCATCTCTAAATATTGTTCTCAAACAACAATTCCATTGGACGCTAAAGAATATGCTAAACGATGTCTTCAGATCGTATTAACAACGTAAAGATATGAAACAAATACGATTGATCTCTCTCATCTTTCTTTAGTACACGGCAACTGGTCAGAATGGTCCACATGGTCAGGTTGCTCAGTGACTTGTAATGTTGGAGTAAGACAGAAGATAAGAACGTGCACCAATCCAAAACCAGACCGATCCGGGGATTATTGCGTCGGCGAATCCAGCGAATATACAGCATGCCTTAATGAACCCTGCGGCGCCAGGAGTAAGTGTCCGATTTATTATTATGCCAATTTAGTGGAAAATTTCAAGATTGTGCCAATTTTGCATGTGATTAAAAAATATTTTGTAACATTTACAAGAAAAACACTTCGCAACTAAGGCATCTAGTTGTTAAATATGTTCTTTTCAAAGTACACGGCAACTGGTCTGATTGGTCAACATGGTCAGCTTGCTCGGTGTCCTGTGATGTTGGTCTTAGGGAGAGGACACGAACCTGCTCCAATCAAAAAACATACGGGTCTGGAGACTTTTGTGTCGGAAATCCGAGCGAGTATACAGTTTGTCTTACCGAACCATGTAATTCCAGAAGTAAGTGTTCGTCTCTTAATTTTAATTTACAATCGTTGTTTACCTTTGTCAACAATACTCAAACTTATTTGGTGTTAAAATTTATCCAATTCATATCATTGGTTTCAAACTAGTATGGTTCATGCACACGAGTGAGTGCTTTCTTGAAAACGGTGTGAATACGTGTAAAGTTTGATAAGCTGTTAACAAAACTTGAGTTTTTCTAATATTTTGAAGATGGTGGCTGGTCTAGTTGGGGTTCATGGCAGAGCTGTTCAGTCACATGTGGAGTGGGTCACAAGCTAAGGGATAGGACCTGTAACAACCCGAGTCCTTCCGCGTACGGCAAGGCTTGTGAGGGAAACACGGAGACGTTTGCTGTGTGTGTAAACAGACCTTGTGAGTTTCAAATGATAGCGTGTTTTGTTTTACCTGCGTCAAGGCTGTTGATGTTAAGATTAGTAAGCAATTTAAGGCGTTTGCATTAAATATTCTGGAGTGGAAATGGGCCACTACTACGGATGCGTATAGATATCTTGTGAATGTTTGTGGAATATTGAATACAGTTAACCCTCTCTATACCGAACACATGATGTTCCGGGCCAAATGTCATGTGTTAAGTTATGTTTTATGTACCGAGGGGTTGAAGCAAATTACAAAAGTGATAGCGTAGATAATATGAATACATGCAATCAGTTTTGTTTGTTTGATTTGTGTTTCAAAATATTGAGCTACAATGACTACATGAAAGAATAAGGACGAGCTTAATATGGAACACAATTAAAACTCAAAATCTATAAGGAAAGTACAACCAGCAAAATAACACATCACATGCTCGTGACCTCACAAAACAAATCATGCCGTAATAAGTTATGCATGGAGATGGTTTTCAAACCTGATAATGCTATGATTAATAGTTGCGAGAAATTTACAATATTTCCTTATTCTCTAATGACACTTGAATACATTTACACAATTACTGTTTTATATTTATAACTATAAATGCCGATACGGACAGCGAAATATACCACTAAAAAATGCCACATCTTTAAGTAATTAATTTTATCGGATTTGTAGCGATTTAATATTTAACAATTACAGTATAATTCTGATAAGTCATATGGTAGGCAGAGTTGGATGATAAATACACTTTTCTTATTTGTTCGCATGTTGAGTTTGCAGATATTAAAATGACCACCATATTGTAGGTACATCTGTGTCATTCATCGCTCACGGAATAAACATCTTGGCGAATTTTGTCAGCGCGTTTCCGATAATCGTGTTCAACGAAGGAAATGCATACAGTTCCAGCACTGGACATTTCAGAGCTCCAGTGGATGGCCTTTACTCATTTACCACACAGTTCTGCCCCGGCGGTCACGAACAATATAATTCAGAGTATACATACTTTGCTATCGAGACAGGAAGCTCTTCTATGACTAACATAACTCGTCTGACGGGAAGTTTGCGCCCAAACACCGATCAAGTCTGCTCGTCCGCCTCAACGCATGTGCAGTTGAGAAAAACTGAGATCGTAAGGGTGACAATGAACAGGCAGTTGTCATCTGATCACTTTTATGAAACGGAAAACATTTGGAGTTTTTTTAACGGGATGCTTGTCCAAGAAATTTAGATAGTACAATAACGGAGTTTTATTACCAAATGTAAATTACAATTTTAAAACGGATCTGAATCATATATATTATAAATGTGTATTATAATCATACTTTGCTTTATATTTGGACATTCATTTTTAACGGATATCGATAAAAGTTTGCTAGATAAGTCTACATACAATAGAGGACACTCCCGACAATAAAACGACCAACGCTTTAGTGAGGCGCTGTGCATACATTTCATTTGTATTATATTGAATATAGAATTTAATGAACGACTCATTTATATTACTTATATTCGCTGATTATTCATTTCCTTTACTTGTATGTACATGTTAGAAGGGAAGTTAAAACGTTCATGGACAGCATCTATGTTTCGTTTTTTTGTATATTCAGCTGAATAAAATGTAGAACGTAACTTAATACTTACTTATTTTTATAAATCATGATTATTGCGGAGCATGAACATAAATGAGCCGTGCTCTGCAAGAACGGGCTTTAATTAATATCCGTAATTAGCCTATAGATTGCGCAGAGGCTAATAATGGGCGACACTTTACGCGTGTATGGTGTTTTCGTTTGAAGGAAGTCCAGTTTAGGCGGAAAGTGTCGTCCCCTATATTTAAACCATACAAAAGATGACGCCATACGATAAACAGCTACGAATTGCAAATAATTTAAAGTATATTGTTACACTCATGCACGATGTGTTGAAAGTCATCTACGTTCCAAACGCAAGATTACAAAACCCAATGAACCCTATATGTCACTTACACACATATGTAACACTTGTGTGTCATATTCGACCATAAAATCACACCTGTTAAGCCCGTTTAACCGTCTATGTCACTTACCGAATATATAACACGTGTGTGTCATATTCGACCATAAAATCACACCTGTTAAATGCGTCATATTCATCTGCAAATATGTATTGATTTAAAACCAGTACCATCGCATACCATCACCAACATAACCACAATTATCATCCTCATCATTAGTATCATCATTATTTCGCTGTTCTTAACAGTGACGTCATAAGCACGCTTCTAAAATTAGGATTTGTAATTGACTACCAATAGCTACGTGAATACATCGTATTATCACGGTAGGCATCCAAACAGGACACCTGGAAGTTAATTACTATTCTTCAATAAGGCGCCCGCTATTGAAATTGCTTTTTATGAGTGTCGTCTATCTAATAAGACACGTGTATCAATGTTTTCGTTAAATTGAATAAGGTGTTAAAAACATAATGAAAAACATCTGGGGCTTGAGTTTCCAGAGGAGAAGCTGTTTAAAGCAATTATATATCATAAGATAATAAGATAAGATAGTTTATTAAAGTCTCATCATCATGTACATAATAAAACATATACAAAATAGCTTTAAAAACACAGTACATAAATGCCACTCATAACTGAGTTATAAGAGACTATACATATTCTAAAATACAATTTCACGATAATAGCTAAAACTTTATGAACATATTTCACTACTACAAATGAGAATATTGTTCAAGTTTTCAACTCCAAATAACGGTTTTAAATTAAACACAAACTATTTAAGAGTAAGATAAATCTAAGATCTATTTTCTATGGATGGTATAAAGATGTCATATTGCAAATCTAGTGCCAAATATAACTTCTGATTGTAGAAGAAAATTGAGTAGAACTAAAGTTGTTCAAATATAACTTGGTAATTGTGAAGGATTGTAATGTCTATAACAAAATTAAAATGATTAAAGGATGGTATAGTGAGTATAGAAGTACTATGCGACAAGAAAGGGATCTATTCCACCCCATATAATTCCTGTTATACTAGTGTTGAATGTAAACCGTCTTATGAGCTTTGAAAACTTGATGTTTAAGACTTATAATACAGCTATTATAATACAATGTATCATAATTATGAAACCAGAGACAGCCACTAGATACCCATTTCTATATATCTCGGTCAAACACTCCAGATAATGCATGAGAAAGGGGATTCCTTCAGTATTTATAAAGAGGAGATGCTAACATTTTACTCCTGAGTATATAGAAATAGTGTTAAAATTCTAGAAACAATGTTTATTTAGAAAAAAAATAGACACCATGTAAGAACATTTGTGTAACGATATCCAGGAATAGCTCGAACTGAGTCACGTGGCGTCAAAAATTAGGTCACTAGATTAAAGAAAAAATTGTGAGCTACCTATTAGTCACAATTGTGCCAAATCTTCATGAAACATGCTCAGATTGTTTGTTATTCTGATACCGTGGCCGAGTTCCAAATGATTCGAGTCCATTGAAAAAGATTATTGTCAGAGGGCACGGCAGTTTCCCTTACATGGATATAATAAACCTTTGTTATATTATAAAAGTAACATCGTTTGCCCAATCATCAGGAAACTTGCTCAAAATACTCGTTCTTATAATATCTTGACCGAGTTAAGAAATGTTTTCAGTCAACTGACAAATATGGCGGCAAGGGGCCGTGCAGTTTTCCATGTATGGCTTTTGAAAAACAGTGTGTGCACTATCAAAGAAATAAATTCTGCTTTATCGTCATGATGCTCCTTAGAACATGTTTTCTAATGATATCTCGGTCGAGTTTAAAATAGTTCCTGTCCATATAAATCATGGACTCACGGCCATCCTTATATTGCTGGATGGAAACCTTGTAAACACTCTAGAAGTCAAAATGTTTACAAGCTTTTTGAAACTGTCTTAGAATATTTCATTTAATTATATCTCAACCGAGTTCGAAAATGGTTCCGGTCCGTTGAAAAACATGACCGAGAGGGGATGGGATTTTTTTATTATATGGCTATATCGAGCCCTTGTGAACACTCTTGAAGTCACATTATTGCCGAATCATAATGAAACTTGCTAAAAAAAATGTTCTAATGATATCTTCCGAGTTTAAAAAAGTATCTGGTCGGATGAAAAAATGGGCTTATGTGCATTAAATATTTCTGTATACGGATAATGTAAAGTATTGTGAACACTTCAGAAGTCACTTGTTTGCCCTGTCATATTTAAACTTGCTCATAATATTGGTTCTCATGCTATTTAGTACAAAACTGGTTCTAGTTGGATGAAAAAAGGCTGTTCGGGGGCGGGGCATTTTTCTGTATACTTTTTATTGTAAAATATAACCAACACTTAAGAAGTCAGTTTTTGACCAAACATAATGAAACTTGATCAGAGCACTTGTTTTTAGGGTATTTGGGCTGAGTTAAAGAACGGTTTCGTTCAGTGGAAAAAGTACGGCTGGGAGTGCGTATGCAGCAGTTTTCCATAAATGACTATTATAAAATAATTACCCGCTAAGAAAATGAAGTTCATTTGGGTCTCAGGCGAGTGTCCTGTGACATTATTTTTTATTTAAATGGAACACTATCGTTATCAACATGACAAACAGAAAAGGAGCAACGTTTAAAGCATAAAGTTTAAAATCCCTTTCCTAATGTCTGCTGTGATCGTGATGCTATTTTTTAAGTATGCTACATTAAGAGTATAATTACAGTATATTTATAGTATCATACTAAACTAACAATATAATACATGAGAGTATTTTACTAGTCATATTTGAATTTTGATTAATGATCATTATTACCTGATGCCTTATATATATGATAATAAATTATTTTTTGCTATTTCCTCGTCGAAAAAGTAATGTTGCAATGTTTCAAACTGTTACCGGTGAATATTTCGAACTGTTGACCGGTCAATAGTTTGCACTGTTGCCCGCTCGTGCAGACTGCAAATTTAATCAGGTATTAAAACAGTTATTTCATGGATGCTTGGTGAACAGTCAAAACTGTTGTCTCTCGGTATCAGGGCTGACATTTGGAACTGTTGCCCGAGGCTGATAGTTCCTAAGTCATCCCTGATACCTTGGGACTACAGTTTTGACTGTTCACCGCGTATCCATGAAATAACTGTGTACTATCGGTATTGATAATTTTTGTAACGAACTAATAACAATAAATTAAATCATAGCTTTCAATTAATTTTACGATCTAAATCACATGCAATAATGAAAAATTCATACTTAAAGATTTAATTAACATTGTAATATTTGTTTGCAATTATAAGTTAAGCCCTTAAAGCAATCATATTATAAAACTGTTTAAAAGCACAGCGTTATTTGGATTTAAAAAAATATTGTGGGAACTTTATATTAATTATAAGAACATAAGGAACGAACCTTTTTGTTGGAGTAATTGTGCGTTAAATACATGTGCGTGAATGCGTTCAATATCTCTGAATGTATTACAACCCCATATGTGTGATGCATAATTTAAAATAGAGCCAACACAGACATCAAACAATTGACACAATATTCTAGGCTTAAGATCATACTGTTTGCATTTATCAAGCAAATTATTCATAGCCTTTACAGTTTTTCCGAATTTCTGCTTATGGTTTAATATGAAAATACCAGTATAATAAATAACAGTTCTCAGATAGTAAGTTATCGGCGACTTTTATAGTTTTTCCAGTATATGTCCATATTTGGTCTTGACGAATTCTACTCCTTTTGAGGAAAACCATCATTTTGTTGTGCTAGTATTAAAATTAAGTCCCCATGAGTTACACTAAAGGTTAAGAATGTATAAATTAGATTGTATTTCTTCTGATAATTTGCCAAAAGTGGTGTGTAGAATACAGATGCTACTGCACAAACCACTGACTCATCAGCTGGGAACTGCCCATCAACAAGTGTTTCTATCCTTTAATCCCAGGACACTCTCCGGGCAGCGGATCCGCAGTGTTGGCCAAACACTACGGGTCAGTGGTTTAGCGTCCAGCTCTTCTCCTCTCTCATCATCCACAGCCAGTTGGATGCTCTTTCTGCAGCTTGTCCAAGTCTGCCTACAGCCCTCTTCCTGTCACCTCCCTTGATCCCAAGGTTGCTGAGCATTCTCCATACAGATTGGGCAGGGAATCCTCTGCACCCTATTTCCACGGGGAACAGCCAGGCACTCCAACCACGCTGTCTACACTGTTCTTGTAGCTCAGTGTACTTTCCCATCTTCCGCTCATAGGCCTCATCACACCTAGTCTCCCAGGGTACAGTGAGTTCTATCATCACCAGTTTCTTGTCCTTTGGAGACCATATAACTATGTCTGGTCTCTGTGTGGTGTGGACTATGTCTGGAAATACCAGCTGTTTTCCTAGGTCGACCTTCATCTCCCAACGTTCTGATTCATCAAGGATAGCTGTTGCTGCAGTTCTTGCCTTCTTGGCAGTTTGTCCTTCCTTGACGAATTTGATTGCTGGTGATACCTTCTTGTTGGTTGGTCTTGTCTTCCTTCTCTCCCGCTCTAGTATGTCTGCTAGCTCCTTGAGGACCCTGTCGTGCCTCCATCTGTAGCGGCCTTGTGTTAGCGCTGTCTGGCAAGATGAGAGGGTGTGCTGCATGGTTCCTGGTTTGTCGCACAGCTGGCACTTTGGGTCTTCCACTAACCCCCATCTGTGTAGATTGACTGGAGATGGCAGCAGATCATATACGGATCTCAGTAGGAATTTGAGTCGTAGTGGTTCGTAGTGCCAAATGTCTGCCCATGTTAGGTGTCTTTCTGTGGTCTGCCATTGAGTCCATGCACACTGTCCTCCCATCCCGACTGCTCTGGCGCGCCTGTCTTCCTCTTCTGAAAGCCTGATCTCATGCTGGACCATTTGGCTTCTTTCTTTCTTACTGGCTGTGCTCCAGCGTTGTGGTTTAGTACTGCCAAGGCCTTGTCTTCCTACCGCTGTGGTTCCTACGATGTCTTTGTGTCGTAGCCTGCTTTCTGCCTGGGCGACTGCCTGGCTTGCTGACCACTTTCGCCCTGTGCGTGTCTCAATGCCTGCCTTCCATATCAAGTCATCTGATGACTCTTTGAGGGTTACCACCAGTCTTCCTTTGGCGACCTTGAACTCTTCAACTAGTGAGGTCATTGGGAGTTGAAGTTGGTTGGTTCTGCCATACAGTCCAATGCTGGTGAAACTAGGAGGGACACCAAGCCATCGCCGGAGATGCCTGTTTATTACTCTCTCGAATCCTTCTACAGTGGTTGTAGCTATCTCGTACAGC
>VMBQ01006729.1:3985-30877 GCA_007657795.1 Dreissena rostriformis | reverse complement strand
TCAACAAACAATGAAAATAGAATAGGAGACATTACCTCCCCTTGCCGTAAACCAACGGCGTAGCTAAAGTATTCAGAGTATGTCGGGCATGCTTTTTCACATGATTTGACATTTTCATACATATTTTTAATTATTCGTAATATTTTGCCTTGTATACCGAATTGTATATTTTTAGCCAAAGTGCATTGCGATATATACTATCAAACCATTTTAGCATATCGACGTAAACAACATCCAGACCCTTATTTTCGTTAAGAAAATGTTGTACAACTGACATAAAAATAAACGGTTGAACATCCTTTTCTAAATCCGAATCGTGCATCCGAAATTGTAGCATTATTTTCAAAATATGATTCAATGCGCTTTTTTTTTCAAATAGTTGTAAATAGCTAAAAAAAATAATATATATAACACGGGTTATCCCGCTAAAATTATTTACATCATCATCATCATCAGAGCCTTTTTATGCAATGGTATAATTAAACCTTTTGTCTACTTTTCAGGAAAATAACCCGCGGTTAGAATACTATTAAAAACATCAAACAAATGACTGGATACGATATCAAGGTGTGAAGATTTAAGATGTCGGCTTTTAAATTGCGTGTGTGTGACCTTTTGAATGTGCGATGTTCTGTATACCTGTATAGGTTTAGGTAATTGAAGAACGTGTTTGTTTTACAGCCATTGAATTGAAATAGACGGTTTGCAAGACATGAAAGGTGAATTGAAATAAACAGAGTTAATTTATCCAAGGTACTTTCGTACACATATTACCTTTAGCCGAACGCAAATGCTTTAAATAATTTTATTTCGTTTCATTTAATACATGGCAGATGTCGATAAATATAAAACAAATGTCTTGAGTAAAGATAAAAAAAAAAATGTGTAAAATATAATATTTAAACTTATAATTTAATAATTTTATTTAAAGGTACATACCGACGATAAGTCTACAAAACATGTTGCCCTTTATATTAATTGTATGTATCATAAAAACACAGTTAAACAATTATATTATTGCAAAATATATACAATTATAATTTATTACAAATGTAACGTAATACATGGATATAATGGATCGACACCTACGGAAAATAGTTCAAATGTAAACATTATTGTATAACAGACTTCAAATGTAAAGGCAAAGATCATACACAACAGCGATCAGAGTGCAAGATACAATAAAACAAAATAAATAAAGCTAAAGGCCAAACAAAAGTCGACCTACTTCATAACAGAATGTTACGATATTGTAGGTCATTCCCATTATCAAAATGTTTATTGTAGCTACCAGATCCATAGGCAACCATTTAGTATAAAAAGAGAGTCAGATTTTGTTTTGAAGAGATTCCGCTAGCATATACATCGGATTCACTGTAATTGTGAAATGCCGGGCAGGCCCGTAAGGGTCCGGCCGCCCGCCGTACTTTTAATTATTGGACTTCAATATGTAACGATCTTGTGAGTTATTGAATGTATCATATTGATGGAAATTGTGTGGACTTGTTAATGAGCAGAAAAAAATCTAAATGAACACTTCATCGGACTTGTGTATTCATTGTCATCCCAACGCTTAATGATGTTACACAAATTCGCGGGCGCGTTTAAACTATGTTTAGACAGATCGATTTGCTCAATCTATTTTACTCCGTCGGATAGAATTCAGTTTCTAAAAAACTGGGTATTTGAATGGATATTCAAAACGTATTGCTTAATCAATTCGTGGTGTTCACATGCTGAAGTGAAGCCTCTGTCAAAACCTCTTTATGGCGAGCAAACATTAAATATTGTCATATTTATTTTTACGTTTTTGTGCGCAGTGTCATTTTTTTCGTCCACAAGATTTCCGAAACGACGCTTAAGAATATTGTGCATTGTATTTAAGAAACCTAGCTGGTCGAACTGAAAGATATATACTTCAACACTCCAATATTATTCAAGCGACACCATTGTTACGTCGTTAAATATTACATTTATATTTGCTTGTTTTAATATGCATATAAATCATCGAATTTGAAATCGCGTTAAGAAGACAATACTGTCTCAATAGCTGAGGCAGTTTACAAAACGTATTAAACATGTGACGTGCAAGTTTTACTTTATTACGCTTGCCTTGTACAACTAATACATATTCCAGATGCACAATCAATAATCAAAGTCTAGAGATATGTTGCAAGCAAAGGCTCTAGTTCGGAAGTTTACTAAGATATTTTACAATTATTGCTAAGAAGATTTTTTCTTTAAACGAAAAATAAAATAAAGGCGGAAAGGGTCGTCCCTGATAAGCCTGTACGGATTGCACAGGCTAATCTGGGACGACACTTTATGCAAATGCATTAACCCCCTTTTCACAGAGAAAGGCTCGTATTTATTTCATTTTTTTTAACAGCTAGGTAGCATCGAGAGTGAATTTTGTTGTGGGGACGGATGGAGTTGTCAAGCCAACAAGTCACAAATTAACAAAAATAGTTGTTTCTTAAACTACACATTTCAATATTTCATGTATTATTCTGAATTATCACGACGAGCTGTAATATGCTTAAGTGAAATAAAATATTTGTTCTGTTCTGTTCTTTTCAATATTGGCTAATACTTATTACGATACAAATTAATTAAATACGTTGGGATGCTGTTGAAAGCACGCACATGTCGTGACTATGCATCGGTAATCTTGCATTACTAACGTCGCTTAATACAATTGATAAATTAAATGAAAGTTGCGCTTTTATTTTTGCCCTCAGCTTACACACGGAGTTAGTCTTCTTAAGTTATAAGTTGTAAAATAAACAGCACTATGTGGTGTATGTGTGTCCTCGTTTTTTAAATAACAAAACAAACAAACAAACAACAACATTTATTTCGGCAATTAAGCTACAAATAAGCTTCTAGCCTAAAATTTGATAAGCAAATGGTAATTCTTCAGGTAAAGATTGCTGTGATTGTTAGTTGAATATGGAGGAAGAAAGATATTAGTATCACAGGTCAACGAACGTGATGGTAACGTTAGTGTTTGATGGTTATTACATATGTATTTGCATACATGACAATAATATAACGAAATCGCTTTTTGGCATTATGAGAAAACTATTTAGAATATATAAATATTACAATATTACAAAAGCGCATGCTTTTTGGCATAATGAGAAAACTATTTTTACTATTAACATAGTAAAACTAAAACTAATATTTCACACACACAAACAATAAATAAAATGATGCATGTTATCGATGAAAAAAGTTGAATAATTTACATATATATATTAGTATATTAAAACTAGTATTTCACATACACAATTAACACATGAAATGGTGTATGTAATCGATGAGAAAAGCTGAATAATGTTCATATATACAGACAAATAAGTTAATTAGTAGTTCAATTTTCCTTGACGTTTGAAGCAATAATAAGCGTACGTTAAATGCTTATAAGTTCTTCTCTTAGTCTACCTTCATCGTAAATATATTTTGCAATTTGAAGTAGTTCATATTTATTTGTAGTTGACATGAGCGCTTTAAATGTGGTTAATGTTGGCCATCTGCAGTAATATGAATTGAAGTATTTTCTTCTTAGATGTGAGTATAATGGGCATGTGAACATGAAATGATATTCGTTTTCTATTAAATTTGTACAACATATTTTGCATTTTCTTTCTGCTCTCTCTATATTATCGTAACGTCCTTGTTCAATTTCTAGATTATGCGATGAGAGCCTGAATTTACTTAGTGCTATTCTATATTTACTGTGTTTGATTATGTGCAAATATGGTTCAAATTCAAATTTGGTTTTAAACATACAATATGTGCTAAGTCTGCAAGATTGATTAATGTTACTTAACCAATTTTGTTTAAATTGATCTAATATTCTAATTTTTATGCTTTCTAATGATAAAGTAATATGTTCTTGATTTATCCATAAATTTGCTAACCCTAATTGTTCTAACATTTCTTTTATTTGTGACGCCCAATTGTTTTTGTTATAATTGATTCCGTTGTCGGCGTGGTTTTTTAGAAGAAGATAAACTTGTTTTAGAATATTGTTTTCATTTAAATTTAAAATTTTAATCCAATATCGGAACATAATAATTTTTCTGTGTTCGTGTATCGGGATTCTACCTAATTCTCCGTATACTCTTACAAGATTGGTTGATGTTTTACACACAATAATATGCGTACAAATTTTGAATGTATTAGTTCGATGTGTTTTGCTATATGATTACCCCAAACTTCAGTAGAATAACTGAGAATTGGGGATATAAATACATCAAATAATTTGAGTTTCTCTTTTTATTGAAATTAATATTGATTGAACACAGAAAATAATGTATGCATAGCTTTTGATGCGTGTTCTTAGATGTTCTGTTCCAGTTTCCGTTTTTAAAGAAATAAACCCCTAAGTATTTAAAGGAATTGACAACTTCGAGCTTTTCGTTGTCTAAGAAAAAATCAATATTCGTATGTCTGGTGCTTCTTTCAAATATCATGATTTTCGTTTTTAAGGCGTTTATCTTTAGTTTCCATGTATTGCAGTATATCTCAATGTCTTTGAGCATAGATTGTAACGCGGCGGGTGAAGTCGCAAATAAAACTTGATCGTCTGCATAGAGTATCAGAAATAACTTTATTTCATTGATGGAAAATATATTGTCGATATTGGAATTGATATTGTAAAAAAATATCGTTTACGAACATCATAAACAGTAGCGATGAGCCGCCGTTGCCTTGCTTTACTCCTTGGTGTGAGTATAGGATATCTGATAGCTCATTATTGTTTTTTTACTACAGATCTGACCGTGGAATACATCGCTTTAATAGCATTAATAATTTTCGTGCTTATATTTTGCGCAGTAAGTTTTTGCCATAAGAATGGGAGATTGATTTTATCGTAGCATTTTTCATAATCGATTAAGGCACTATATAATTTATGCCCACTATGAATGACTTTGGCTATTATAACTTGTAATAGGAAAATACAGTCAGTGGCGCTTTTTCCTTTTTGGTAACCAAACTGATTGTTAATTATAGTTTCGTTTTGTTTCTGTCCATTGTGTTAGACGGTTGAAAATAATTTGTGAATATATCTTGGCAAGAATGTTGTTTAATGTTATACCCCTATAGTTTTTAGCCGAATTCGGGTCACCCCCTTTAAATATAGGTACAATGTAACCTAGTCCCCAGCTTTCTGGATACTCAGCGTTGTTGAACAGGTTGTTATAAAGTGTGTAACGGTACGGGGATATGATATCAAATGCGTTCTTTATAAGTTCTGCTGATATTTCATCTGGTCCACAAGCTGTGTTGTTTTGTTGCTTAAACACTTCTTGATGTATTTCATTTAAGGTTATTTCGCAGTCTAAATCTTCATCGTTAATTTAGGTATTTTCTGCATTTTCGTTATTTACATTTTCATTTGTGGGTTGTGTTTCTCCTAAAAGATTATTGAAATGTTCAAATAGGTCCGCTATCTGTAGATTGTTTTTCTTCTTTTTTTTATTTGTGTAGCTTTGTCGAACTGCTTTCCAGAATTTTCTAGGCTGGGATTTAGCAATATTTTCGAATTTTTTGCCTTGGTTGATTTTATAATGAGTTTTGGCTGATTTTCTATTTTTATTATACACACTTCTCCGTTGTGAAAAATGTATTCTGTTTTCGTCTGATTTACAGCGGTTGAATACATTTCGTGCATTTTTGAATTCGCGTTTCGATTCATGGCGCTCTTTGTTAAACCACGGTAGTTTTTGTTGCGTTTTGCGATTATGTGAATTCAGATAACCCCCTTTAAACGATTTACTAAAAACTCGCGTTGCTTGCTCATGCATGAAGTCCGTGAGCAGATTTACCTGGTCGACCGTACTCATGCTACTTAAATCACGTAGTTTATGTAAATTAGAATTTAATGATTCTCGATAAACGTGAATTAAACCTTGGTTGAAAATGTATTTCGTTTCCGTTACATTGTTCGCATTATTATCTTAAACATTATCTAATATGTGATTTTTTAATTTTTATGACAAATATAATGCAGCATGATCTGAAAAGTTATTCCNCCGTAGTTCTGACCAGTTCTCGTTGTGAATAGTAGTGAAACTTAGCGACGATGGGTCTCGATTTTCCATGTTTAGGTTTTCCGAGCCTGTGAGCACGATCCAGCACGATATCGTCAGTTAACTGCGGACGCTCTGATATAACTTGTATGACTTTGTGTTGGCAATTTTCCTGTTCTGATTCACTGAGTCCATAAAATAACAGGTTTTCGCGCATGCTCCTGCTCTCTAAATCGTTCGTTTTTGCCTCTAATTCGTCCGTTTTGGTTTTAATGTCTGATATAGCGGTTTTGATGTCTGAGTACTGATTATTGATAACTTTTATTTCAGAACTGGTTTCCTTTATTTTCTTTTTGGAGTCTTCAATATCGCTACTGGCGAATTGCACTGCGTTTTCGACGTCGGAATTTTTTACGTCTCTTGCTTTAGAGTCATTTTCTAATTTTTCAACGCGCGCATTTATTTTGTCAACAAGCTTCTCGAGTTTGTCTAATTTTGACACAGATAGTTTGATGCTTTTTATATCTTGCATTATTTCAACATCCCATGGTGGTGGTGGTGTCGTAGATGGTGGTGAAGGCAAGTAGTACTGGTTCTCAGTACGGACCTGGTTTGGGACGTTTGTATGAATATGTTGGCGGTGTGGTGTCATAAACTGTAGATGATGTGCATAGTACTGACCGTTGTATGACGGAGTAACCGGTGGGGCTGCATATGGTGCTGCCGTTACTGCACACTGCTGCATTTCAGCTGTTGTTGGTGAGCTTTCTGCAATAATCTGCCACTTCTCTGGCTGATCACTGACGGAGTTTGGTGAGGCCTCTTGTTTCGTTAGCTTTTTTCCACCCTTTTCTTGCCCCTTTTTCGGCTGATCCTGATTCTGTTTAGATTGTCCTTTTCTTGTCATGGGTCAACGTAAATATTTACATTAGTGTTTATCAATAACCATAATATCGGAATGACTTAAACGCAGTATAAAATCAGCAACGTGTGGTAACTGGTTATTAAACGCATGCTTATAGGCAATCAAATGTGTAATATGCGGAGATTGAACTCCTTAAAATGACCAATCCTAGTTAGATACTACGAGATTAAACTTATGACTGTCAATGATCATCAGTTTGATAATACAAAATTAATATCATATTTAACTCATGACCACTTGGGATCAAAAGTGTGATAATACGATATTAAACTCATGATAGTCAATGATCAAACTTGCGATCATACGAGACTAAACGCATAGTCATCCGGGATGAAAAGTGTGATAACACAATATTAAACTCATTATCGTCAAGTATCAAACTTGCGATTATACGAGACCAAACGTAATACCAACAGGGATCAAACTTGCGAAAATCAGAAATTAAACTAATGACCATTACGAATATATAAATTGAAAATTCGAGATTCAACGTCTGACCAACATTAATAAAAAATATTGCACTATTGTATTTACATGATTTCCACGATCATTCATAACATTGATTTATTGAGATCGAACTAATGAACAACAGTTATTAGTCAATGATGAGGAAAATTTTAGATATGAGTCGCGCTCTGTGAAAAGGGGGCTTAATACATGTGCGTGAAGTGTCGTCCCAGATTAGCCTGTGCAGTCCGCACACGCTAATCAGGGACGACACTTTCCGCCTAGACTGGATTTTTGTTTAGTAGAGACTTCCTGTAAACAAAAATTCCACAAAAGCGGAAAGTGTCGTCCCTTACTAGCCTGTGCGGACTGCACAGGGTAATCTGTGACGACATTTTTCGAACATGCATTAAACCCCCTTTTCACAGAGCGGTTCTCAATTATGTTAACACAGTAATGAATTTTTAATGCATACATTATGCATCGATATGCACGATTGTTTAAGTGATATTTTGAGGTGATGACCTACCTATTCATGTCCCCATGTGTAACTGCGTTAACTATATATTGAATTCTATTCAATAAAACTAAGGCTTAAGGTGACACCTAAGGAAAAGCTGACGCAAAAGAACATGAACATACAGCTCTATTTAACACCAATGTGCGTTATGTTAACCTTTAAATAGAAAAGTGGGCTCTTGTTTACGTGACATACATTTTTTTAAGAAGAGTTATTCGAGCGTGCAAAGGCGTACAATGAGATGATTCGCCATCAAATCGCAGTTAGTGTAAATATGGTTCGGAATATATTACTTCACAAAAAGGTTCGTTATTTATGTTCTTATAATTATTATAAAGTTCCAACAATAATTGTAAATATCCCAATATGCTGGCATAAAGTTGTGCTTTTAATTACAAATAGATATTACATGTTTGTAAGGAAAACTGCTCCGCCCTCTGACCGCCACGTTTTTGTCAATTGACTGGAACACTTTTGGACCTCGGCCGAGATATTGTAAGAACAAATGTTCTAACATGATGATTTGGCAAAATTGTGAGCGCTCGATAATGATTTCTTTAATTTGACCTAGTGACCGAGCTTTTGGCACCACATGACCCAGTTGAAGCTCGCCATGGATATCGTTAGCCAAGTGTTTGCCAAGTTTTAAAACATTGGTCAATAAACATGGATTATATAATGTTAAACAGATTTTTCTAAAGCAATTTAAGGAAAACTGTATTGCCAACTGGCAGCCGGGAATTTCAACGAATCGGTACCATTTCCAAACTCAGCTTAGATTTATTTAATGTGTAAACAGGTAAGTTGTACAGGCATTATAAAGGTTCAAATCAGTTACTATATGTTGCTTTCATAAAATCGATCTATTTATTGTTGTTTTCATCCCTATCTGTGGTCGATCATTAAATTAAATTTATTCTGAAACTATTTCGATTTCTGAGTATCTTTGTTCTAAAAATGGTCGCGAAGATGTGCCAAGTAGAGATTTTTGCTGTAACCGAGCTCGAAGATTGTGTTCCATTCCCGATTTCGTTGTCAGTAAAAAAACAAATAATATCAACAATATTATCGTTCCAAGTATGAATTTCCTTGCATGTTTATGTTTTATTCAGGCATAACTATTTAAATAATATATGATATAGCGCATGATTATCAATAAAAACGATGATTATGTCAACCTTCTCTATATGCGCTTCTCGGATGCGCGTATATGAATTCCACCTCTTTTTCCCAGCCAGTGGGCGGTGTATAAACTTTGCAGGTGCGCGTGACGTCACTCGTCAACTGGTCTATACATATTCCAGATGTACAATCAATTAGTCAAGTATAAAGATATGTTGCAAGCATTAGCGCTTGTTCGGAAGTTCACTTACATCTTTTACAATTATTGTTTTAAACATCTCATTGGGCTAGGCAACGTAAATGATGTACTTATTAATTCTCTGAGCCTCGCTCTGAGATATGAGGGTTTAATGAATGTGCGTTAAGTTTCGTCCCAGATTAGCCTGTGCAGTCCGCACAGGCTAATCAGGGACGGCACTTTCCGTGTTTGCTGAGAAGAGACTTTATAAACGAAATATATCATAAAAACGGAAAGTGTCGCCCCTGGTAAGCCTGTTCGCAGTGCCCAGTACAATCTGGGACTATTTATTATTTTTTAAACAGCTTAGTAGCATCAATAGTGAATTTTGTTGAAAGGAGGGAATTGTCAAGCTTACAAGTCATGAATTAACTTAAATACTTGTTCTTATATACACGGTTCAATATTGGCTAAAGCATTCACAGAATACTAAATTAATTGAATACGTATGGATGATGTTAAAAGCACGCACATGTCGTGACTCTGCATCGGTACTTGTATTATTTGCGTCGATAAACTACCACCGAATGGACATTCAAGGTATCTTCGCTTGATACCATCGATAAAAAGATTTTTTTATATTTTTGCCCGCGTCTTACATACGGAATTAGACTTCTTAAGTTACACGTGGTAAAATAAATAGCATTATGTTGCGACTGAGTGTCCGCGTTTATGAAATAACCATAGTATCGGAATGACTTAAAGCAGTATACAAATAGTTTTTAAACGAACTCATTACCATCAGCAACGTGTGGTAACGTGTTATTAAATTCATGACTAGCAGCAATCAAAAGTGTAATATGCAGAGATTGAACTCAGCAAACAAACAAAATCGTAGTAAGATATTACGAGATAAAACATATTACCGTCAATGATCAAAATTGTGTTAATTCAATTTTAAACTCATGATCGTCAAGGATCAAGTGTTCGATAATACGAGACTAAACGCTTAGTCATCCGGAATCAAAAGTGTGATAGTTAGGAATTAAACTCGTGCTCGTCAAGGATCATACGTGCGATTATTCGAGACTAAACTCATTACCACCAGGAATCAAACGTGCGATAATAAGACATTCAACTTATGTCTATTACCAATAAATAACATGAAAATTCGAGTTTAAACAAATGACCAACAGCAATCGAAAATAGTACACTATTGTATTAACACGATTACCACGATCATTCATAAAAATGCATACACATGATCTAATGAGATCGAACGTCTAATGAACACCAGTTATCCATCAATGATGTGGAAAATTACAGATATGAGTCGCGCTCTGGAAAAAGGTTAATGAGCGATCCTCAATTATATAATCACAGTAATGAAATTGTAATCCTACCATCGCATCGATTTACACGATTTTTTTTGGTGATATATTGAGGAGTGGACCTACTTATTCATATCCCTATTTGTAACTGCGTGAATTATATATTGACTTCCATTCAATAGAACTGAGGCTTAAGGTGACACCTAAGGAAAAGCTTACGCAAAAGTACATAAACACACAGCTCTGTTTAGCACCAATATGCGTTATGTAAAGCTTCAATTATATACACTGTTTGAACTGTATAACATTTGTAAACATAAGAAAGTGGATTCTTCAAGTGATTTGGAGACATACGTGACAGAAATTTGTTTAAAGTATACTTACTCAAGCGTTCGACGTAAAATGATATGATTCGACATCAAATCGCAGTGTGTGCTTATAGGAATCGGAACATATTACTTCACAAAAAGGTTCGTTCTTTATGTTCTTATAATAAATATAAAGTTCCATCAATAGTTTGTTTAAATCCCAATGTACCGTCATAACGTTGTGCTTTAAAACAGTTTATACTATCATTGCTTTTAGGGTAAAAAAATATAATTGCAAGTATTTATTACAATGTTAATTATATCTTATAGTATGCATTTTCATTATTGCAAGTGTACGGCGTATACATTTAAAGCTGCTAATTTACTTTATTATTTTATGTTTGTTACAAAATTGTTAATACTCTCTTGTATTACATTGTCATTTTAGTATGATACTATAACTATATCTTTATTATACTCTTTATTTAGGTTTATTATAGAATATCATCCCCATCGCAGTAGACATTAGACAACTTTATGATATAATGGTTGCTCATTTTCTTTCTGCATGTTCATAACGATAGTTTTCAACTAAAATAAACAAGAGCACCACATGGAATAATATAGAGTAAATCAACATGTACACGTATTGTCAACTATAGAATAGGTGACAGAAGTAAACATACATTCTATGGCCATAACGGGACATCCATGATTGATTACGTCTTAGCTAGTGAACGAAATGCCTCATGTATTGTTGATTTTACAAAAGGCGAATTGAATGAATGGAGCGACCACGCACCGTTACACTTGACTCGTTGATGCAATAACCTTTAACATAAACACGAGAATTTCCTCATTTATTGTTTGCGAATTTAATGAATAGAGCGATCACGTACCGTTACACTTGTCTCTTTGTTGTTATAACCTTCACCTAAACACGAGAAATTTACTGAGTTCAATATAAATGGGACAGTTCCCACAAAGAACGATTTCGAACAGAAATCATTGCTAAATTTCCTGTTTTTAATCATATTGTACGCAATATAGATTATTTGAATAATTGTCAATAAATAATGACATAAATGATTTTACTGATACTATCCGCAGTGTAGCAGACCCATTATTTTCACAAACATATACGTTTAGTAATAAACCGAAGTACATGTACGAAGAAAACGGTAGTTTGAATAATGCTGACTGGCTCGATAGTGTTTGTGAGTCTGCCCGTCGTTTATATACAGATGCCTTAAGGCTTTGCCATTTTAAGAAACTATATAAAGATATAAAAATGGGACGTGCATACCGTAAAAAAATGACTGAAATTGAAAATTTAAAGAAAAATAAACCACGCGATTTTTGGAAATTTTTCAAATCGAAGAATTAACTAAGCAGTCATAACATTTCATCGGGAGATTTTAAATTATTTTTTGAAAACCTAAGCAACAATACTTTTAATTGCAATAATATCGAGACTGAACAATTTTGTTCTAGCTATAATTTTAGCGATGAAAATGATGTGTTTCCAGAGTAAGACCAGCCTATTAGTGTTGATGAAGTTTTCAATTAAACAAATCAAGAGGAATAAGTCAGCTGGTGTTGATTTTATATTAAACGAATATTTAATAGAATGTAGCGATATATTGTGTAACCATTTATGTGATATTTTTAACTGTACTCTACAATCTGGTTTTTTCCCTGAACAATGGCCACAGGGAATTATAATCCCATTACACAAAAGGGCTCTGTAAACGATGTTAACACATATAGAGGGGTAACACTTGTGAGTTGTTTCTCAAGACTATTATCTACAATTGTTAATAAGTGCATCGAATGTTCTTGTGAAAATAATAATAGTATTTCGAATGCACAATTCGGATTTCGTAAGGGTTATTGAACAATCGTTGCTATATACATATTAATGTCTATTGTACACAAATATATTAATGAAAATAAAAGGCTCTATGTAATATTCGTAGACATGATGCAATGTTTTGATAGTATATATAGAAATGCATTGTGGTTAAAACTTTATAAAACTGGCATTAGAGATAAAATATTGCAAATCGTTAAAGATATGTATGACAATGTGAAATCTTGTGTAAAATCATGTTGTTCGTATTCTGACTACTTTCGTTACTCGGTTGGTCTACGCCAGGGTGAGATAATGTCTCCTTTGCTCTTTTCTAGGTTTGTAGAGAACCTAGAGATGTTTTTACAACATAATAGTCTGGTTTAACTATAGACGATGTTTTACTTGTATTACTCCTTATCGCTGATGGTATGGCTTTATTGGGGGAAAAAACCTGAAGAAGTCCAAACCCATTTGTTATAGTAAAATAGAGTCTTGAGCTATATTTTTAAGATATTGAGAATTGTAGGAATAACATGCTATGCTTATGTTACTGGTGACATTTTTTTTCTAATTTAACATGCAATTTTTTATTAAAATTGTCTCACTAGTAAATTAAGACCGTAATTTTATTGTTTTGTACTTAATGCATCCTGTCATTAAGTATATAAATACATGAAAGTACATGAGAGAATCTATTGCTAATTTAAATCAGCTTTAACACCAAAAATGGATAGATTGTGTACACTTTTTTATTGTCCGTCTGTAACAGGTCGATAAACTTGCTAACGTTAATAATTACATGGGCATTCATTTAAGCGCTCGATCTTCCTAACGATCGGAATACCAGACATTGATGTGTTGCATATAGTTGGGATGTTTTTTGCTCAAACGCCGAAACCGTTATCAAAAGGAGCAGTGAAGTTTTGATGTAGTGCAGTATTCGCAAACAAGTATGTTTGTTCAACATTTATTTGAAATGAAGAGTCTTCATAACTTCTTCAACATACCTCGGCGTTTTATAGCGCTTGAACAAAATGACACTACGTTTTCGAATGTCTCTAAGACCACAAACAAATACATTTTCATTAGAAAATGAACTCATAGCCATCATCAATCAAACACATTTCTTTCAGAGATTAAACTCTTTACCATCATCATATTCTTGTAATATGTTTAATTTAATAATGAAATTCATCAAGTTTATCTGTCTAGCAAAACTATAATATTGTAGTTGAATATTTAGTAATTTGTAAAAAACATTTTTTTGAAGAATTTAATATTTAAATTCAATTTATTATTCATCTGTATATACAAGTCGAACAAAACTCTTTATTATGATGGCATATTTTGTTACTTGTAAACGTCAATAAAACATTCTGTCTGTCTGTCTGTCTGTCTGTCTGTCTGTCTGTCTGTCTGTCTGTCTGTCTGTCTGTCTGTCTGTCATATTTTTGTAAGATTAAGATTCTCTGCACACCCGTTGAGAATCCAAACTGGCAGATATTCTAAGAACAATATTCCACGAAATGCGGATTAGACAAATTAGTCCAACAAGGAGCTGACGGGTTTATCAATCGCCTTTCATCGGTTGCCGTTTGTCCGGGTTTACAATTTAATCGGGTGCCGATTGTCCGGGTCGACAAATTTTCCGGGTGCCGATTTGCCGGGATTGCAAAAAAACGCAGGGTGCCGTTTGTCCGGATACCTTATGTTGTAACGACGTAGATATAGAAGAAGGATACCATTGTATATGTATATGCATACACTGATTTAAGATTTTTTTTTATAGAAGTCGTATATTTTATATTAACCCATCTGTATGCAAATTCCACATGTTATTAGTTTAATGTGATAGTTTAGTAATCTATCATATATGTCAATATATAAAAGAATCTTTATTTATAAGAAATACCATCTTTAAAAATACCGTTTAATAGATTTCATCACCCCCTAGAAAGAGCTTACGCGTTACTTTACAACCATAGATTGTGTTTATTTGTATTTGTATTTGTAAATGACTTTTATGTCATATAATGCTTTGTTGTTATTCGTAGTCACGTCACAATAAATAATGTCTAAATTTGTATATTTAGAAGATGTTCTTTTGTATAAGTCTGAATTAACTGTCTGTCTGTCATCATCAATGAAAGACATTTTCATCAAAGATAACACCCTGACCATCATCAATGACACATATTCAATTAATGATGTAATTTTGGCAGAAAATTGTGAACCACATAGTGTTTTATTACTGTACACGGCTGAATAGAAATGACAAATGCGAGACGAGAGTAAATAAACACACAGCGTAAACACGTTACTATGGAACGCCGAAACTGCCTTTTGTTGAAATAGACTGATATGTTGGGTTAAGTTGACATTATGTACGGTTAAGTTGACATTATGTTGGGTTCATTTGACATTATGTTGGGTTAAGGCGACATTATGTTGGGTTAAGTTGACATTATGTTAGGTTCATTTGAGATTATTTTAGGTTAAGGTGACATTATGTTCGGTTAATTTGACAGTATGTTGGGTTAAGTTGACATTATGTTGGGTTGAGTTGACATTATGCTGGGTTAAGTTGACATTATGTTGGGTTGAGTTGACATTATGTTGGGTTGAGTTGACATTATGCTGGGTTAAGTTCGCATTATGTTGGGTTAAGTTGACATTATGTTGTCATTACGTTATGTTCGGTTTATTTGGATCTCCTCTGTACAGTAGTCTTAAAATGGCGGATCGACTCACACGTGCGCTAATAGAGATAAGGCTTTCTGATCTAATTGCAATTTTTTGTTTAAAGTTACATGTTTTTAGTTCGAGTTATTTACTCTGTTGAAATAAAGTTCTTAAATCATTTTGTTTGTCTGTTGTTAATATGACCATTTTTACTTGCGTATTGATAACCCCTATGCACATTTTGGCAGATTAATATTATTACTTTGCCGCGGTCAGTATTTTTTTCATTCGTTTCACGTGTTAGCTCACCTGAGCACAAAGTGATAAAACTTCTCAAGAAGACCAAAATAGTTAAAATATTCTGCTCTGTCGGAATAAATAGGTCACAAGGTCAAATAAGCTACTTTGAATATGTAAACTTTAAAAATTCTCTTAAACAACTATGTCTAGAGTTTTTTTATATTTGGTATGTTGCATCATGTTTTTATTCCATTATATAGGGAAACCTTAAAACGACTTCTTCTATATTGCTTGGTCTAAGTTGATGAAAGTTAGCTGCAATAATGTTTGGTGACCCTATTCCAAAATGGATAAAACCGTTCAGATGGGCGGAAAGACTAGGCCGGAAGGTTTTATAAGTGGCTTTAAAAATTGAAAAATGAAAAATCGCCCAAACTTATAGGTGTTCATGGGGGTTGAAGTTTCATATTTGTCATGTAGCATCATCTTAAACGTCCTCTACACAGATTGGTAACACAATTTCCCTGTGGTTAGAATGGTCCCGCCCCAGCATCAACATTTTCCATATAATATAGGAACACCTTCAAATACGCACTCCCATACTCCTTGGCCGAATTTGATTCAAATTTACAGGAGACCCTCTACCAACATATATAAAATTGAATCCGCTAATTTGAGTAACTAGGTCACAGGACAAATAAAGGGTTTTGAAGAAAAAAGAAGCAGACTGAAATTTTTACTGAAATCTTAAAATTTTGCATTCAGATTTATGCCGAATTATATCAGAGCACGTGTGAAACGATACGCCATTTTATGCTTTCTGTACCGAAGAAATCCGAATGAACCGAACATAATGTTATGACAACCGAACATAATGTCAACTTAACCCAACATAATGTCAACTGAACCGAACATGATGTCAACTGAATCGAACATAATGTCAACTTAACCGAACATAATTCCAACTTAACCGAACATAATGCCAACTTAACCAAACATAATGTGATCTTAACCCAACATAATGTCATCTTAACCGAACATAATGCCAACTTAACCCAACATAATGCCAACTTAACCAAACATAATGTCACCTTAACCCAACATAATGCCAACTTAACCCAACATAATGTCACCGTAACCCAACATAATGCCAACTTAACCCAACATAATGTCAACTTAACCCAACATAATGTCAACTTAACTCAACGTAATGCCACCTTAACCCAACATAATGTCAAATTAACCTAATGTAATGTCACCTTAACTCAACATAATGTCAAATGAACCCAATATAATGTCAACTTAACCCAACATAATGTCATCTCAACCCAACATAATGTCAACTAACCCAAACATATCAGTTTCTTTGAACAAAAGGCAGTTTTGGCGTTCCATACGTTACGCACCAATTGCTGAGATGTGTTACGTTTAATGGTAGTTTAAACTGTTCTAAATTTGTGAACATTGCGGTGGTTGTAAACATTAAAGTAACGGTGGTTTGCATCTTCAGCTGACCTAGAGTCATATTTTATAAGACATGCTTTAAAGAAGACTTGATCATTCGTCCAAATACGTAAAGGATGTGTTAATTTGAAAGCACAATTTGAGGAGACAGATTTTGGAATATTTACAAAAGGGTACTGTCTTAATGTTAAATAGTTCAATATTTGTATTTTTTTATATTCCAATAAGGCGTCGTTATGTTTACTTTGTTTTATGTTTAGTTGAATAGTTTTGTAACAATTGTGTTTACAGCGGCAAACATTTATTTAAAAAATATGTTGTGCTGCTACTGCTGCTGATGATGATTAAATATTCATATTTTGTCTTTTTATTTATTATTTAACGTAGTTGGTATTTATAAATTAATAATTGTAGAACAATATTAATAAATCTTTTATCACAACAACCGTAATTTCATAAATAGAATTCTTGAATATTGGAGATTATTAATAAATGTTTAATTATAAAGAATTTAATATAACAGATGTTTAATTATAAAGAAAATAATGGTTCAAATACAATTATAGAATCTTAATTTAAATATTTACCAAACCATACGAGAACGTTATTAAGTTTACATTAAAATGCACCACGGTTATCACGGTGCAAATCAAAACGTGACTTCCTAAAGGTATATGCATGTAAGAAGTCAACCCGATTAGTTGTAAAAGTACCAAAATCCCTTGCCACAGGTATATTGCACTTAATTAAACATCAAAACAACACGTCAGCAAGGGTCAAATTTGATAAAAAAATTCTAGTACGTTCGGGGCGGAGCATAAGCGCTGTAATAAGCAAAATTGTATAAAGACGGATGTGATATCCTTGAATTTTAATTTTTGGGTAGAGAGATCAGTCCACTTTTAGCCAGTGACTAGAGAAGTTGAACTTTCTTGTGAAGCGGGGCCATTTGGCCCCACGCTGGTAAAATTGTATTTCACGAGCATTAGCAAGCGTTGTATTAGATGAAAAGAGAAATGAACTTTGTTTGTTACTGTGTTTTCTCCACGAACAATTTGTAATTACGTTATAATTATAAGAGATACGATAATAAATATACGACAAATTTCAAAGGTTAAGATTTTGACAAAGTGTAGTACCGGTATATAATACTTTAAATTCATAATGAAAATGTCGACGTTTTTAATACGTATCGACGATAAGTCGAAAACACATATTGCCCTTTTCACGCAATTTTGTGAACCATTCTTTCATATGAGGGCTTATCTTTTGAACTCAGATGAACAATTATATTATTGCATAAAATATAAATGATGACGGTGAGGATATATTTATCAAGCCCGCTATTAATTCCAATATAAAGCTGTTTTAAAGCCCCTTTTACACTCAAAATCAACGAATATTTCGTTAAATATTTCGTAAAATAAAGTTAACCCATAAACAATCGGTGTTCCTTATAGCAATAGCTAAAATGTCAACGCCGGATGTTGTCTCGTAACATAGATTAAACGAGATACCAAATGCTCGTTTTTTTCGTGGCACATATATTTCATTTTAATTTCCCGCAAAGATATCTATTCATACGACACAAGAACACTTCCATGGTACATGAACATGTATTGAATATATTGTCCCACAAAAAAAAGCATTTTGTATCTCGTGAAATCTATGTTACCAGACCACATCTAGCGCTTAAATTCTGTCTATTGCTATAAGGAACACTGATTTTGTATCGGTTAAATTTATTTTACTAAATATTTTACGAAATATTCATTGATTTTGAGTTTAAATGAGGCTTTGGGGGAAGATAAGACCCGAAACGCATTGCTTAGTCCAATAGTTGTGCTCAAGTGAAGCATATAGTGAAGCATAGGTCACCGAGGAGTTGAATTTGTCACATTGTTTGTGTGGTCTTTGTTCGCACCCAAGGTCACCGAAACGACGTTTACAGCTCAAGTACATTCTTTATTAAAAACCGAGCCATTCGAACTGAAAAATAATGACTTCAAAACTGCAGTATATTTTTATCACTCGAAGTTTTGTTCGTGTCCGAAAATTTAGATACTAAAAATATTTTTTTAAATAAAATTTAAAGACACTCTAAAACGATTGCATCGACGTTCGGATATGGATATGCAATTTGTATAACGGCCATTGTATTTACGACTTATATGGCGTGCTTGTAAAATACAACGCCGTATAGAATTAATTACTTTTATATATATTTGAATTTTATTAAAAATAATGTCACATTCTTTATTTTTGTACAGAAAGCTACTCCAACGCTCTACTTTTACCACCGGGTTCAGAGATGAGCATTTGATTTACCGATACTATAGTATGAGCCCGTTATTAGTGCAATACAATAAAAATATGCAAAATATAATATTCCTAGTCTGAGCGCAGTGAATAAGAGGACAATTATTTTCCATTGCATAAGAAAGTCTCCGGCTTTGCGCTACTGACAAGTGAACACGTAAATTTTCGTAATATTTGTTTGGATATAAAATATTGGCAAGTTTTCTAATGGAAATGATTATCTGCAGGAATGAAGTCTGTTTCTGTGTAAACTATATGAGCGATAGTTCATATTATGCGTTATATAGTCTATATCAAAATGTGAATTGTTCACATTTGTTTTTGTCATACGTTATAAATGTGTTATCTGGTCGCACGCATAGATACCAAAATACAACCTGTATTTTCAATTTAATTCGTTGTTGTTGTTGTTTATTTAGGAGACGTATAGGGTCTATGGAACTATGAATTCTTTGTTTATTCGTCAGTCGTGGTCTAACGCCTTATATTGTCTGTATAAAGATAGGGATACATTACGTGTTGGATTATTAAGTATATATTACAGTTATCTTTCTGGTGTGAAACCCTTGTGAATCACCGGTATTCATTGTTATTTACCAAATTACACAAAAGTAATGGTCCATGGCCCTAAGGCATCCATCAGCCAGGTTTTATGAACTTAACATATTATTCTGAACTTGGTTGTGTCTTTGTTTCGGGAGAATTGAATAGCAGAACAAGTAATAAATGTGATTTTATTGTATATGACTCAATTAACACAGTATTCGACGAAAGTGTAAATCAACCAAATTACATATTGTCAATGGAAGAATAGATGATAGTTGAAAACAGACATTATATTCAAGTAACGGTTCATCTGTCATTAATTACTTGTTGACCAATAAAAGTAACTTTCAATTCTCATCAAAATTTATTATTGGCGAATAAAAGGGACGTTTTCACGTTAATTGACAAAATTGAAAAAACATGTTATTATCATTGTAGTTATGATATTTGCGAGGTAACAGTAATACTATATCTATAATATGCAACTTGTGACAATTTTAACACCTGAATTGTAAAGCGTTACACACGCGAAACGATTTAATAGTTTTGAGAGTTATCGTTATATTTTGTGAAACTACGAGATTTGCTTATGTATAGTATAAAATACGTCTCTCACTATATGAGCACGGATGTCCGAGTGACTTAAGTACTAGACTTTTACTCAAACGGTGAGTGGTTCGAGCCCAGGTGAGGATAACAACTTTTTTTACTGGAGCTATTTAGTTCCAATGTTTACATTTATCAATTTTGAGCCTTTAATAAAAAGCTTCAATACATGCCAAAATCTGTGAAAAGGTCCTTAAACGACTGGAGTGATCATGCTCCGTTACACTTTTCATTATTTTGTAATTATTGTCTACCTAGTTACGAGACATTCACTTATGTTAAATATAAATGGGACAGTTCGCGTACAGATGAATTTCGTTCAAGAATTATTCCGAAACTTCCAATTTTTAATGATATTGTTAGAAGTATTAAAATTCGAACCAATTGTCAACTAGAAATTGCGCGGCCGATGCCGACGCGTATCCCCACGACGCATAGATGTTATATTAAAAGGCAATTTTGGGTGGGCAGGGTAATGTGGACATGGTTGGTCGAGATAGACCGTGTTGACATAAGAAATGTTCAGTATTAAAGTGACGTCACGTCAATTGGTGAATAAATGAAGAAGTTATGTTAAAACAAAATTACCCAACCCCCATTCTCCTCCATCTCCTCCTACACTATTAGCACTAGAACCTTGAAACTTACACACATGGTAGCTGTGAGCATATGAGCGACGGTGCACTATTTGGAATTTTGATCTGACCCCTGGGTCAAAAGTTATTATCATTAGCGTCGCATGTTGTTAGTAAATTGAGTTTTTTTACCCATTTTACCCATTTATTTACCGATAACTTTTGACCCAGGGGTCAGATCAAAATTCCGTTACCGTCACCGTCGCAAAAATGCTCATAGCTACCATGTGTGTAAGTTTCAAGGTGATAGTGCTAATAGCGTAGGAGGAAATATGGTCCGATAAAAAAACAACAACAGCGGAGATCAATACAATATCCCCACGCTTTTAAAAGCTTTTAATTAACTCCATTTAATTTTAGATAAATTCACACCCTCAAAATCGAAAATCGCATGTTTGAGTTATTGCGGGTATTTTTATATAGAAATTAAAGGAAAATGTTAGGGACTTCCTTTAATGCTCGAGTAATTGCCAGTTTTCGAGAAATCGCCAGCTCGAGTTATTACAATTCTACTGTACAACGCTACTACTTAATGTGTTTCTTCATACACTTAAGTACGGTATAAAGCTTATAGTCACTGCCATGTTTACTTGCATTAAACCTTACCGTGTGGAACGGCAAACAATGCCATTGTCGGTTGATTATTCAAAATAAATGTGTTTGCTTGCGAACGCAACTTTGCTTTGAATATAAGTGGGTACTTTCCTCATTCAAATAAAGGAGCAGTGTTGACCCAAGGTCAAACGTGAGTGAGCGAACATTCCAACCCTTTCCGGCTTGTGCTCGTTTATTCCTGAAGCAGCCTTACTCGAAGACAAATACTCTGTTTTGTTTGCCATTCACAGTGTACTACACTTTATTTGCCATTCAAAATGTACTAGTTTACTACACTCATTAGGAAAGTTGAGGACACAATAAGGGACTGTTTCACCAATTGCTCATTTATTATAACAGGTTAGACCTCTCGTGAAGGAAACAACGAACGCAGGCAGCTAAAGGACTTAACGGCATTCACAGTTATGCTATTAAAAACGTGTAATCCAATAAATCTAAAATTTGAATTAAGTTTTAGAGGGGAAATTTAAATATTGTTAAATGAAATCATTATGTTTTCAATGAACATAGCATAACCTGCTAAATGTGTAGCATCTGTATGAACCTAATAATAAAATATGTGTCATAGTCAGTAAATCTTTTGTTTACAGGATTGGTAACGACCTTGCTCATATACTGCGCCAAAAATGTCGAGGCAAGCGCACGAGAATCCTGCATTTACGTCATCGCCAGACGACGTCAACGTCCACGTGAGCAACGGGTCAAGTGTCCACGCAGACACGGTAAGTCAGAGTTAAATATGTTATATTTCGCAGTGAATATTTTTTTGTAAGCATACTTTTCCTTGTCCATTCTAACTGACCTAAATTCTACCAACTGACCCAGCCGGCCCGTCAAGTTCAAGTTGGAAAGGATTAGCGGTTGTAGCAATTTACTAACATTATATAATTAACCGATCTGCTGTAAAAAAATATAGTGGTTATATGGTTGTATGCAAAACCACTGATTTTTTTTTAATGAATTGACATACTATCGCGTTTTTTGCTCAGCAGTGAAACATCAAGTGCATCAATTTTTTTCATTTGACGTAAAATTTGCTCAGAAATATTTTGACGTCGTATTTGTTCCCAAAGTTCTCTTAACCGATTATCGATTACTTATTGACATTGACACTGTATTGAATTTCTCTTAATTTTACAGATCCCTCCGAAGCCGGATACGTCTAAAGTACATATTGACACGCGGTTCGGATATGGGCCATGTAAACCAAGGTATATGTCTTTAGCGACTTTGGCATCGAAAATAACCCCAATCGGCGTAACTTATCAAAACAATTTTACTCTAAATCAGATGTTTATTTTTTATAAACATTAAAATGTAATATCAAAACAGTGTATATAAAATCAGAGTACATTTTATTTATTCAGAGATAAAACGTGATCATATATTGATTCGACCTTGTTTGGCCGTTTTGAGCTTTACATTTTGATTTCAGAATTGGATTTGCTATAATATAATAGTTAAAGGCCCTGTCACACCGACTAACGAACATGTAACGGAAAGAAAACGGACAAAATATGCAGATTTTGGTTATCCGGTGATAAAATTAACCTGCTCTGCCGCTCAAAACTCGCAATCGGTGTGTGAAGCGTAGGAAACACACAATGACCGCACATGTACCGGTGATGTAACGGGGAAAAACGTACGTTTAACAGATATGTACCGGATACTCAACAATCGGCTAACGGATATTACCGTGCGCGTAACGGACTTCTTCCGAATAAAGGAACGGTCACACCGAGGTAACAGAAGAGAAACGGACATAAAATAATTTTATCCGTTCGTGTACGTTCTTATACGTTTAATGTCTGTTTCATATCCGGTGAATCCACTCCTTGTTCGGCGATGTCCGGTGACATCCGTTCCGTCCGTTGGGAACAACCGGACATTAACGGACATACACCGGATACGTAACGGAGGTGTAACGCATGAGTTCCGAACAAACCGTAAACTTACGTATGAAGACCGCACATCAAACGGACGTCTCTGTCCGTTTTATCCGGTGGAAAATTTTGAACATGCTTAAAACTTCCCAACGGACGGAACGGATGTCATCGGACATCGCCGCACACGGAGCAGATTCACCGGATATGAAACGGACATTAAACGGATAAGAACGAACACGAACGGATAAAATGATTTTATGTCCGTTACTCGTCCGTTACCTTGGTGTGACAGGGCCTTAACGCACAATTTATTAGCAAGCTGGATAGCTGAGAAGAATAACAGTGCCATTTAAAATAAGCAGACGATATTTCGAAATGAAACACGCGTGCGTAAAGAACTTAAACCGTTCACTTAAAATGAAAAGCAAACGGATCTATCAGCAAAAGGCAAATAAAAACAATGTAAAGAATACCACATTCACATAACTTTAATAACTAAACACATCTATACATCACGTAGTATAAAGAACGCAAGTGTACTTAAATACCACTATTCACACGATCGTTTCTAAAACCAACTTACCTTAAGAGAAAAATCGTTTCGCAGATTCCTCCAGATCTTTAACCGACTGTGGGTTCTGACGATATTTCTGATGATCTTCTGCTTCCTGGAAGGGTTCGCTATAAACGGGGTCGCCAACGCGGGACTTCCGGCCATCGAGCGTCAATTTCAGCTTACCAGCTCTTCGTCCTCCCTCATACCCGCCTCGCAAGACATAGGTACGTTAGTGACGTCAAAGGTACGTAAGTGACGCCCAGGGTACGAATTCGACGTCAGTGGGGTGTATGTGATGTAAGAGGTTAGGAGTCATAACATGGCGTTACACGTTACACCAACTCTCTTAATATAACCCGCATGTCAAAACTACGTTACGTCAAAAGTACGCAAGTCATGTAAGAGGTACGTACGTGAATTCAGAAGTGCGTATGTTACGTAACCTTCAGAATACAAATCCATGCTTATACAAACTTCTCACGATAACAACACTTAAATGACGACAACGTTTCATATGTAACGTAAGAGATTCGTATGGAAATTCACATTGCAAGATAAATGGTGTTCGACGTCAGAGTTTGCAAGACCACATACTCGTTTTTCGTGACAGTCATATGTATGAACATTATGTAAAATGTGACGTCTTACGTTCTATACTGTCTCAACTATCAAGATATTGAGCATATGTGTGGTTCTCTCCTTTTCGTCTTAAGAAAAAGAGTCCTAGGCAAGATGTCATTTCACAAAGCTGTAAGAATCAATTGTTTTGTCAAACACTCGTAAAAATACATTGTTATGGAACATATCAAATGAATATTAAACTATCACATATGTGCATATAATACAACTAGTGAAATGTTTAAAATGCGGTTTTCCACGTATCGTTCCAGGGGCCCTCGTGGTGATAATGTTCATCAGTTTTATCGGGGCCCGCCACAACAAGATCGCGTGGATCGCAGCGGGCTCCGTGATCATGTCGCTGGGATCCTTCATCTTCATCATCCCGCACATCGTGGAAAGATACAAATACGAGGGTGAGACATTTAATTGTAACGAAAGCCTAGGAATTATAGTGACACGCTTAATGCATTTGGGGATAGCTCCTGATGCGGAGGGGGATTTTTTATTATTATTAAAGAGCGATTTAGAACGATAGTGATTTACCTTCTGCACTTCTTGACACGATAATGATAAAAGTGCAAGAATATGTCGTTATTTTTCATGAAAGGAATGGTGATAAATCCGATGATTATAATGATGATGATGATGATTAAGATAATTATGTTAATGATGAGGATGATGATTACGATGCAGTTTTTGTTGTTGTGTTGTTGAAGATTATGATGATGATGATGATTATGATGATGATGATGATGTCGATGATGATGATGATGATGATGATGATGATGGTGATGATGATGATGATGAAGATGATGATGATGATGATGATGATGATGATGATGATGATGATGATGATGATGATGATGATGATGATGACGATGACGATGAAGATGACGAAAACGACGACGATGACGACGACGACGACGAAGAAGAAGAAGATATGATATGGCAATGGTCTTTTCTATAGTCAAGATATAGCAAAATATGTACAAGTGTAATATAATTACGACGATGATGATGATGATGATGATGATGATGATGATGATGATGATGATGATGACGATGACGATAATGATGATAGCTTTGTTGCTGCTGCTATTTCTTTGTAATAACATTTCAACGACTATTAACGTTACAACCCACAGATGCCTCCGGCTCCTCGGGTCCTACTGACACGTGCAAAGGGCCCGGGCCCCAGGGCGGGGGTCCCTCGTGTGAGAGCAAGGGGGTCAAGTGGGTGGGCGTGTTCATGGTGGCGCAGATCGTGCACGGGATTGGTTTTACCCCGATGTTTACCCTGGGCACGACGTACCTTGATGAGAACTCCAATCCGCAGACGGCCGCCGTGTATGTCGGTAGGTATGGCAGACGGCCGTCGTGTATGTCAGGTATGGCAGACGGCCGCCGTGTATGTCGGTAGGTATGGCAGACGGCCTCCGTGTATGTCGGTAGGTATGGCAGACGACCGCCGTGTATGTCGGTACGTATGGCACACAGCCGCCGTATATGTCGGTAGGTATGGCAGCCGACCGCCGTGTATGTCGGTACGTATGGCAGACGGCCGCCGTGTTTGTCGGTAGGTATGGCAAACGGCCGCCGTGTATGTCAGTAGGTGTGGCAGACGGCTGCCGTGTATGTCGCCAGGTATTGCAGACGGCCGCCGTGTATGTCGCCAGGTATGGCAGACGGCCACTGTGTATTTCGGAAAGTATTGCAGATGGCCGCCGTGAATGTCGGTAGGTATGGAAGACGGCCGCCGTGTATGTCGGTAGGTATGGCAGACGGCCGCCGTGTATGTCGGTAGGTATGGCAGACGGCCGCCGTGTATGTCGGTACGTATGGCAGACGGCCGCCGTGTATGTCGGTACGCATGGCAGACGGCCGCCGTTTATGTTGGTACGTACGGCAGACGGCCGCCGTGTATGTCGGTAGGTATGGCAGACGGCCGCCGTGTATGTCGGTACGTATGGCAGACGGCCGCCGTGTATGTCGGTA
>VMBQ01006728.1:14304-48474 GCA_007657795.1 Dreissena rostriformis | reverse complement strand
TATATATATATATATATATATATATATATATATATATATATACACGTGTGTAAATACGAGTGCTTTTGAGAAGTTGGCCAATTGTTCTTGCATTCCCACGAGCGTTAGCAGGTGGTTACACTCCATAAGCGCCTTAAAGATACAGTGGTGTTATAAGGAAGTAAACAATAGTTTGCTGTGAAACGTATGAAGTTTAAATCCCATTATAAAGCAATGGTTTAGATGTATCGGTAATTATCAATCATACATATTACTTTGTCATATTACTTATTGGACGCTCAACATTATATAGTCGTTCTGTGCATATATATGTAGCGAGACATACACCATAGACTTGCTTTCATTTTCCAAACCGATAACTATACTCACTTAATAGGCTTACTTTCGTTTTCTAAAGCTATTTATATAGTCACACAAAAGCCAGGCTTTCGTTTCGTTTTCTAAAACCGATCGCAACATGACATAGGGTATATCCACCACAATTTCTGGCATAAGACATTTAATGGACACATAAACAATTTCAAGCCATCAAATAAAAACAATCTTTATTACATGTACGCACGCATATACATATGGACTGCAGGTCAGTACATAAAGTAGTCGAGACGACTCAGAGATGATATGTAAATACATGCTGATTAACACACGAGGACTAAAGAAAGAAGATTGTACACAAGTCAAATGTTTTTTAATTAAAACCTGCGTGAACTTGACTTAATGAAGTACATGTGTACCAGAAAGAATTCATGTCCATTTAGCTGATCAATGCCCGGATCCAATATTATACAGTAAAAAGGGTAAGTGTGAAAGACGTCATTAACTAAAATGGATTTGCGATTGGAGGGTTGGTAATACAGTGAATGACGATGGAAAAATATTATGATGAAAAAAAGATAAATACATTAAAGAAAGGGAAAGTGAACGTGTAAAATATGTAGCATTCATACCACATGTGTACTCGGAGACCTCTGCAATAGTTCCATAATTGAGCCTCGCTCGGGGAAAAAGGGGCTTGATGCTTGTGTGTAAATCTGGGAGACACTTTCCGTCTAGACTTGATGTTTGTTTAGAAGAGACTTCCTTTAAACGAAAAATTCGATAAAAGTTGAAAGTGTCGTCCCTGATTAGCGTATGCGCACTGCACAGGCTAATCTGGGACGACAGTTTACGCACATGCATTAAGCACCCTTCTCCCAAGTCAAAGCTTTATTTTTTCAGTAAGCGGTATATTATAAAAAAAGGACCGCACCTAACAAAACCGTAACTAATTTGTATGAACATCAGACAATCTATCCGGAATAAAAAGAAAATTAATGCATATGGTATATGTACATCAGAATATACAAGAATGTTCAAAACGATTTAATAATCTTACTGTATTGGACAACATTCACTATGGTAACAGATGTTGTTAAGCTCTGGGACTTGAGTGGAGTTGGAGAGCCAGGTGGTGAGATAAATCAAACGTTATGGAATCTTGTTGACAACTTCATGAGTTGCAGACAATTATGATGCGTGTTTTATAAGATACCTGCACGTTAAGCAAACACTGTTGTCTTTATTTGCGGCGTGAGAAGAAAACTTGGACGGTATTTCTTATACAATAAGTAGTTGGAAAATGTATTTGAGTAAAATTATCTGGATTCATCCATGCATATAAAGTGAAAACTAAATTACTTAACAAGTTATGTCGTATGTTGGTTTAGGGATGGAGCTTCGAATATGGTATGGTAAGTAACTTTAAATAGTTTTCTAAACAAACTTTTTTTTGCATATTAATACAAATCGACGAACAATTTCTTTAGACAATATACATACATTTATTATACATGAGTATATATAAATATACACGCAATAGCAAAATAAATATATATAAATTATACTGGTTTAATTGTAGTAAGAACTAATAACAAAGATACAAAGGTAAATATTGGCCATGATATTGATGAAAACTATGTAAAAACATGAACAGGTAAGAGTTATACGACCTCTGATTTTTGAAGTGTTCGCGTTCAACTATCAAGAGTTTGGAACGAATCCAAACTCAGCAGCAGCGTTTATTAATGCAGGGGAACTTTATGAAATTTGCTGCCGCATTGTTTTCTAGTTTTGCTATTCCCAGATACAATCTTGCAGATTTCGTAAATCGTTTGGAGTAGGAGATGATAGTTTGCGTCAGTTATATGTTATAGAATAGCTTGTGCTTACAAGGTCTTTTAAAATTCCTATAATATTATAAGAACACAATCCAGAATGGGATTGCGAGTCTGCATTGGTAAGTGATTTATTGATACTTATTTTATTTTATGTAATAATGTTTTTTTATGTATTTATTTTCTGGAAACTATGATAATTAATAAAGGGTTACACAGCAAAATACCGCTCTTAAGTACATTTAAAATGTTGACCATTTGACCAAACCATTTATTTGTTAGAAGCCACTCATTATATGCATCATACAGTGAGTATGATTATAGTAAAGGATCTATTGTAGTTGCAACTGAGTTGCGTCTAAGATTATGCAATAGCGAACAACTTTAGTGCCTTCAGCGCTTTGATTTACACATATGATTGCAGTGTGTTTTATGTTTTCATTTCACGAAGTTTAAACAGTTTACAGTCTGAACAATATATAATAAGCTTCATGTGATATTGAAAAAAGTTATCTGTGTGACAGCCTTAAGCAATAGCCTAAATGTGTGCAATGTATGCAATGTGGTACTTCGAGCTTTGTGTGCATTCAAGGAATCGGTCAGAAGAAGCGTGTAAACTATGATTATTATTAATAAAACATATAAACGTGCACAAGACATCTCGCTCTGTATATGACTATGTTTTTTTGTGTAGGTAACGCAGAATTAATACATCTATGTATATACTAATCCTTCTTGGAATCTATTTTAACCGGTATCCGTAATGTAGTCTAGAATTAACACATTTAACAAATGACCGATTTACATGTCTTTATTTGTATATGTGACATATATAACAAATGACCGTGTGTCTATTGTATATTTTATTAAATTAACCATGTGTTCGTTGGATTGCACCTAACTTTCACATCAAGACGCCGGCTTATGATAATATTGTGAATGTATCACATTTACACTGATTGAATATTCTCCGTATGCGAGGTACATGAGGCAGTGCAGCGCTGCATAGTTACGTGTGTATATGTGTCGTGTTCTGAGAAAACTGGACATAATGCTTGTGCGTAAATTGTCATCCCAGATTAGCCTGTGCAGCTCGCACAGGCTAATCAGGGACGACAATTTCCGCCAAAATTGTATTTTTGCTTAAACGAGACTTCATTTAAACGAAAAATATCATAAAAGCGGAAATTGTCGTCCCTGATTAGCCTGTGCGGACTTCACAGGCTAATCTGGGACGACACTTTACGCACATGCATTATGCCCAGTTTTCTCAGAACACGACACATTTTATATCGGAAGTGGTTTAGTGGAAATGGGATTTTAAATGTGCATAGGTACGTACCTTTTTGTCATCATATATCTTAAAATTCGTGCATACATCCAGTGTTCTTGTATTTATAACTGTTGTGTTATCTGTGTTGCTACAAACCGTACACGACTACTGGTATTACGTCCGCCTGCACACTTAGCGTGGCATGTAATAAAGGGCAATATAGTTATTATACTTAACCCTTTGCATGCTGGGATATTTGTCGTCTGCTAAAATGTCGTCTGCTGAATTTCTAAAATCAGCATTTCCTTCGATTTGTTTTCAAAGAATACCATCAGAATAGCAAACAGTTTGGATCCTGATGAGACGCCACGTTCTGTGGCGTCTAATCTGGATCCAAACTGTTTGCAAAGGCCGCCATAATTCGGTTCCAGCACTGTAAGAGTTAAATAAGTGTAAGCCACGAATATAGCAGATTTATGTCGAACAGTAAACTGTAAACTGTAAGCTATATTGATTTTGAGTCAATTGGTAATTTTTCAATTGTGTTAATTTGACATACTCTACATTTGATAGTTGTAGTTATATCAACCACGTCAATATATCATAACTTAAATTTGAAATACGATGTTTAATAGGACCAAATCCGGGTCTTTTCCGTAATGTTACTGCTTTTCTGCAGTTGTGGTATGCCTAACAGAAGCTGGCATTTCATTTGCTGGGATATGCATTTACTTTGGCAACGAATGATCTAGAAACAATTATTTCCACTTTCTCACGAGACAATATTGTCTAATTACGTTACATTGTCGTAAGTTTTAAAGCGATTTTCACACTGTGAGACATAGTTCCATTTTATATAAAAATTTGGACAACAAACCTACCACTTATTCATATTTTTTTTTTTATGGGGCATGGACCAGCGGAACCACTTTTCAGTTTGGAAACAGTTACAAACATGTCTTTTCTCTCTTAGACATTCTGAAAAGATTCTGAAATGTATGTGCATTTTTTACATAACGGACGGACGTTCATAACTTACCAAGTGACGGGCGAAAATTATATGTTTGTAGAAGCTAGCAAAGTGTCCAAGCAGCGGCTATATGTGCGTAAAATTGATTTCACATGCTTAATAATGATTTATTGTTCAAATGTATTAGTTTCTCAATCTGCATCCCAGTTTCCCGCAACATGCAAATAATAACAATACAGTTGTTACAAACATATATAATGGACTTGTGTTATTCACTAGAAAAGCATTCAAACAGCGGGATGTAACTTGTTCTGAATCGTGATTACCACTTTAGTTTTTGAAAGTGTCGATGATGGATTTAATTTAGAAGAGGAGGAGGAGAAGGATGAGGAGGAGGAAGTAATTGGCATAACTTCTTAAACCATTTGATTTAAGTACTTGAAGATGCAACTTGTTTCGTTATACTGATACGCTCGATTTTTTTTATAAAAAAATGAAGTGCTTTAATTTTTCCGGTACGTTTCTCTATGCTAATGTAGCTTAAACTATTGCGTTGTGAGTAAAGGTTTTAAAAAGTCGTGGGATGATCTGACGTTGTAAGTATTCTGCAAACAATAAAAACAACCAAAAAACAAACAACACCAACAAAAACAGTAACAATATACGAAGGTAAAACTGCATGAAACGGACCAGACTCGTGTGACTACATAGTGTACACTCATGCTTTTACGGTTGGAGGGCCTGTTTATCCTTAGCTTGGTTGAGTATATTTGAGTCTCGCTCTGGAAAATGGGGCTTAATGCATTCGCGAAAGTGTCGATTTAAATACCCCATGTTTGACTTAATTATAAGCCTTAAACATAATATATAATATGATATATATATATGACAAATTGGCGACCATTTTATTGATAATCAACAAAAAGTCTATCTAAAGATATTCTCAAGACGCTAGTTCATCGTAGGTTTTTGACATTCCCCGTGATAATTGTCTTTATTTTCTGAGAGCTTTGCATTTAGCGTACCCATGAGAACAGTCTCATATCTGAATGGAGGTTACCTTGCCAATACTTTTTATTGGTGGATTTGTGTCTTATCTACTGAGTAGCTTTAACAATCTGATTGCGCACGTTATTTTGCTTAATCCTTTAATCAATTATTTTAATTTCATATATAAATAATCACCAGATAAATTACATTAGTTTCGAACGTGTTTGTGTTAATGAAAAGCATGCAGTTCAAAGAATTATCAAAACTAACCAGGAAACGACGTGCGCGCATTTTGTCTTTATTTGCTTTAATCATATACAGGGTAATGTCCTTTTGATTACAAATACATTAAACAGATTTTGTATCAGTTACTGATTGGATAAGAATGTTTGCAATTATAATTTAACTTAAAATTAGTGTTTTTCAATGGATATTAATGAGTTTGACCTTTTTCTCAATATTCGCTTACAATGCGCATGTTCGCGATTCATTGCATCTAGCGCCCCTGTCTTGAATTGCTTTGACACTTGAATACTTAATTGCGTGTGTACATGTTATTCAATCTGGCCCGTTTGCCAATAAGTAGGTATTGCTGCATGGTCCTATGAACACCATAAATCAAAGGCCAGTAAAAATTATATTTGAAGGTTACTCCCATTCCTGAATATGACTATTAAAAACATGTTGTTATCTTGCGTAAATGTACATCAATTTTGATGGAGAGTATGTTGGTGTCTGGTTTCTAGTTTATTCGAATAAGGTATAAGGAACACTTCTTTATTCAAGGTTGATATATTTTGGTATAAGCCTTTTAAGTAAACAATAATTCATANCTATTTAGTTTTTGAAAGTGTCGATGATGGATTTAATTTAGAAGAGAAGGAGGAGAAGGATGAGGAGGAGGAAGTAATTGGCATAACTTCTTAAACCATTTGATTTAAGTACTTGAAGATGCAACTTGTTTCGTTATACTGATACGCTCGATTTTATATAAAAAAATGAAGTGCTTTAATTTTTCCGGTACGTTTCCCTATGCTAATGTAGCTTAAACTATTGCGTTGTGAGCAAAGTTATTAAAAAGTCGTGGGATGATCTGACGTTGTAAGTATTCTGCAAACAATAAAAACAACCAAAAAACCAAACAACACCAACAAAAACAGTAACAATATACGAAGGTAAAACTGCATGAAACGGACCAGACTCGTGTGACTTCATAGTGTACACTCATGCTTTTACGGTTGGAGGGCCTGTTTATCCTCAGCTTGGTTGAGTATATTTGAGTCTCGCTCTGGAAAATGGGGCTTAATGCATTCGCGTAAGTGTCGATTTAAATACCCCATGTTTGACTTAATTATAAGCCTTAAACATAATATATAATATGATATATATATGATAAATTGGCGACCATTTTATTGATAATCACCAAAAAGTCTATCTAAAGATATTCTCAAGACGCTAGTTCATCGTAGGTTTTTTACATTCCCCGTGATAATTGTCTTTATTGTCTGAGAGAAATGCATTTAGCGTACCCATGAGAACAGTCTCATATCTGAATATGAAGGTTACCTTGCCAATACTTTTTATTGGTGGATTTGTGTCTTATCTACTGAGTAGCTGTAACCATCTGATTGCGCACGTTAGTTTGCTTAATCCTTTAATCAATTATTTTAATTTCATATATAAATAATCACCAGATAAATTACATTAGTTTCGAACGTGTTTGTGTTAATGAAAAGCATGCAGTTCAAAGAATTATCAAAACTAACCAGGAAACGACGTGCGCGCATTTTGTCTTTATTTGCTGTAATCATATACAGGGTAATGTCCTTTTGATTACAAAGAAATTAAACATATTTTGTATCAGTTACTGATTGAATAAGAATGTTTGCAATAATAATATAACTTAAAATGAGTGTTGTTCAATGGATATTTATGAGTTTGACCTTTTTCTCAATATTGGCTTACAATGCGTTTTCCCACCATATGTTCGCGATTCATTGCATCTAGCGCCCCTGTCTTGAATTGCTTTGACACTTGAATACTTAATTGCGTTTGTACATGTTATTCAATCTGGCCCGTTTGCCAATAAGTAGGTATTGCTGCATGGTCCTATGAACACCATAAATCAAAGGCCAGTAAAAATTATATTTGAAGGTTACTCCCATTCCTGAATATGACTATTAAAAACATGTTGTTATCTTGCGTAAATGTACATCAATTTTGATGGAGAGTATGTTGGTGTCTGGTTTCTAGTTTATTCGAATAAGGTATAAGGAACACTTCTTTATTCAAGGTTGATATATTTTGGTATAAGCCTTTTAAGTAAACAATAATTCATACACATCTTAAATAAATCAAAACAAAACCACTTGAAATGTTTGCTTCCAAGCTAATTTTGCATTTTCATTACATGCTTTTTTGAGTGTATTGGATTGTGTTTCATCTCATACTGGTTTTTTATCCGCAATGCAGCCTGCGTAAACGTATTTACAATCGCATAGTTTGCATCTCCCGACAATGAATCAAGTATCGGTTCAGTATACGATATTGATGATCAGACGTTGGTGAATTTACTTTTGCCAAACTTCCCACTGATATTACAGCCAGACAGAACCTCTCTGGGGGGAACTATTCTTACAAGTCTTATTTTGTCTCTTTGATTAAGTTTTATTGGAAGAGAATTACACTTTAGAGTCCTTGAATGTAACATTAAAGTAGCAGTGTCTGGAAACTTTTGCAGCTATGAGTCGTTTGCTTCCCTCGAGCCATTTTATGTGAATGTCTTGTGGCTTGTGATAAGTGCTTTAGCTTAAATTGGAATTAACATGCCAGGTTTGTATAATTTATGTTGGCTCTTTAAGGTATATATCAAATTAACTGTATTTTTACTTTAAAGTTATATGGTTAACGTTTCAATCATAATTTAAATACAGACATGGGATCCAGATTAAAAAATAAATAAAATAAAACGTAATTGTTGAACGTATTGACCTTGATATGTCGACCAGTTATAAAAAGCAGTGATATTATATGAGCTTATGATGACTCGACAGCAATATTTGTCCAAAACGGGAGAACAGTGTAAAACAATTAATCCTGTAATTTTGTCGAATTAGGAACTTGAACTGCACCGTTGCTTGGGACAATTAATATACTTGCTTTTCCCACCATTGGTTTGTTTGTTCGTTCACCAAAAATAAGTGAACGTATACAATATTTAGCATTCATACTACATGTGTACTGGGAGACCTTAGCAATATTTCGATAATTGAGCCTCGCTCTGGGAAAACGAGGCTTAGTGCTTGTGCGAAAAGTACCACCCCTGATAATCATGTGCAGTCCGCACAGGCTAATCATGGACGAAACTTTCCGTCTAGACTGGATGTTCGATAAATAAAAACGTATTTTATGTGGTACATGTACATCAGCAATTACAAGAATGTTCAAAACGATAAAATAATCTTACTGTATTGAACAACATTCACTATGGTAACAGATGTTGTAAAGCTCAGGGACTTGTGTTTGGAATTTGAGAGCCAGGTGCTGCGATAAATCTAATGTAATCCTGGAATCTTGTTGACACCTTTATGTGCTGCAGACAATTGGAGTAAGTGATAAATACCTGTATGTAAAAGCAATTAGTAAAGAGGTTGTGTAATATTGTATCAATGCACGGCGTGTAGAGAAAACTTGGAAGATAATTTCTTACACATTAAACGTAGGAAAATATATTTGCGTAACACTATCTGGATTCATTCATGCATATAAAGTGAAACCTGAACTACTGTACTCACTGGGGGCTGACGACGTCAAAGCGTAGTCCGTTTCTCTACGACATCGGGTATATGTTTTACTACGAAACATTTTGTCAATACACTACTTAATCAGGCGAGTTTCACCTTTTCTGGTATTTATGGATTAAAGAATGGAACATCAAGTAAAAGTAGGTACTTATTTTCAATAAAAAAAACTTATTACAAATGCGCGTAGTTGCAACAGTTACATTGATTTTGAGCTAAAATCGAAATATATTGATTTGAAGTAATGCATAAGGTGGTTACTATGTTAAAATAGCCAATTACAATAACTTAGCTTAAATGAAACTTCATGTTACTTTGATATACTGTACATTTAACATTTTAAAGTACAAAACAGGTTACGAACTTATATTTTAATCATTCAAATGCTTTGTTTGGAAGGAAATTACAAGTCGCTTTATGTATAGGTTTTGCACAGAGTATGTATTGGTTATGCAACGAACTACAAATATAATGTATAGGTTACTCAACGAAGTTTTGAAAAATCAGCGGTATATTTCATGTTTAACCGCATACATTCGTAGTAAAACATATACCCGACGTCGTAGAGAAACGGACTACGCTTTGACGTCGTCAGCCCCCAGTGGTACTAGTAAGGTCGTATGTTGGTTTAGGAATGGAGCTGCGAATATGGTATGGTAAGTACTTTCAAATAATTGTGTAAATAAACTATTATTGCTTTGTTTTTTGCATATGAATTAAAAATCGATGTACCATTTCTTTCGACAATCAATGTACATTCATTTTGATTATATATTAACATACACGCAATAATAAAAACAAGAAAATATAAATAATACTGATTTAATTGTAATAAGAACTTATTACAAAGATAAATAGGCAAATATGGGCCATGATATTTATACAAATATATTAAACACATAAACACTTTTCAGTTATACGTACTCTGAATTTCCAAGAGTTAGCGTTCAACTATTAAGAGTTTGGAACAATTCCAAACCCAGCAGAAGCGTTTAGTAATGTCCGAAACTTTCCGCTTTTATGGAAATTTTGTTTGAAGGAAGTCTCTTAACGATAATCCAGTTTAGGCGGAAAGTGTTGTCACTGATTAGCCTGTGCGCATTGCACAGTCTTATCTGAGACTACACTTGTAGTAAGCCCAGTTTTCCCAGATCGAGATTCATATACTTACTTAAATTTGAATAACGATGTTTAATAAGACGGACTCACGTTCTTTTCCGCGCCCTTTCTAATTTTCTGCAGTGGTAGTATGCCTACCAGAAGCTGGCATTTCGCAATGGTTGGAATGAACAAGAACTTGCAATTAAATGTGGTGTATCAATTATAATTCCAATCATCATTATGCAATTTGCAATACTCCAGATTGTGAAATTCCAGATTTTTCGCATAACTTGTCAAGTTAGACGTTAGCAAAGTGATCAAGCAGCGGCTATATGTGCGTTAAAATTACTGCAGATGCTTCCTTGCGCTTTATTGTGCATAGTTATTTAGCTGCCCAATCTAAAGCCCATTATCCCGCAATATGAACATACTAATACATTTGTTACAAACAGGTATTATTGAATTGGGTAATTCACCAGAAAAGCATTCAAACTGCGGTATGTATCAGGTTTTGTATCGTGTGTACCACTTTTTTTTTAAAACTGTCAATGTAAGGTTTCATGGTAGAGGAGGAGTAGGAGGAAATAATTGACAGAACTACTTAAACAATTTTATTGAAGTATTTGAAGATGCAACTTGTTTCGTAATATCGAAACGCTTGACGTAATATTAAAAAGAGAAGGGCTTTTTTTCCGGAATGTTTCCCGATGATCATGTTTTTATAACATTTTGCGTTTTATAGAAGTGACTTACGTTTTTTAAAAGTCATTGATAATCTAACGTTGTATGTATTCTGCAATCAATCAAAACGAACAAACAAGAGCATCAACAACAACAGCAACAACAACAATGTATGAAGCTAAACTGCAAGATACAGGCCAGACGTATATGACTACTTAGTATGCACTCATGCTTTTAGGTTGAAGGGCCTGTAAATCCTCAGCGTGGTTGAGTTATGGCAAACCGGAGCTTAATATAAGTGCGTAAAGTTTTGTCCCAGATAAGCCTGTGCAGTCCGCACAGGCTAATCAGGGACGACAATTTCCGCTTTTATGGTATGTGTTGTTTAAAGGAAGTCTCTTCTTAACGAAAATTCAATTTACGCGAAAAGTGTCATCCCCGATTAGCCTGTGCGGACTATACAGGATAATCTTGTACGACACTTTACGCATATGAATAACGACTCGTTTCCCCAGAGCGAGGCTCATTTTTGCTAGGGCATGTTAATATGAGTTAATTGTCGGTCATTCATCGCGCATTTATTTTTGTGTTCACTCATGAAACACCTGCATTTTCTGGCTACATGTATGTCGTTAATCATGAAATTACAATTTAATGGACCACTACATGAACATATTTAACTGTTTAAACAAAGCTCTGCATCATTACCTTTTTTTTATACTCGCTTCTTTTCGGAAAAAGGGAAATGGATTTGAATCCGTATTAAATAACGTTTAATTAATATTTGGTAAAATATTTTCTTTTGCGATTCATAATACGTTACAAAATTACATTAGCAAAGCATGACACAGAAGGGCCCGTGTAAAAATATAGCATGCTCATGCAGCAAGCAACATGGTTGTTCAAACTATGTAAAAAGTTTATTGACAATCATAATAGCAATACTCTTTATTGGCGCTCCAGTATACTTTCAGTGTATAAACATGAAAACGCCATTAAGACTGGCTGTTTTTGTCCAGTATTTTTCGGTTGTTTTCCCCATATGTAGGCGAACAGATTGGAGACAATGTTTGAGCATAGGCACAGGTGTATATCTCACCTCCCATGATACATGTATATAATCTCCTTCAAGGCATATGTGCGGATCAAAGGTAATGAACACATACGTCGTAGATGCTTTCTCCGTATGTGTATACGTTTGATTACAATATAACGTTGCTAAAATGATTTGATTACCATATAGTTTTCGTTACAAAATAATGTATAAGAAATGTTCACTGATTTGAAAAACGGCCGCGCTAACGCCCTTTCACAAAATGTTGTTAAAAAAATCGTATTTTCTTTGGGTATGTGATAATAAAAAGAACAAAATCTCCACGATCATCAACCAATAATATATAGTAATCGAATGGTTCATGACAAGTTGATTCGCCGTCTAGACCAGGAGTGTTTGTATAAAACAAGGCTCGATTCGCTTATTGGTAAACATGGGTTTGTGTTTTAGAGATAACTGCTTACATCTTATATCGATATTAAGTATATCTGCAAATAATATATTAATTAGAGTACCTGAATGTTCGCCGATTTCTTCGTAAAGCCGTTAGTACAATTATTGACCAGATTAGCCTCATGTGATAATGGTCAACAGCTGGTTATATGCCTCCGCAAATACGAAGCATAATCATTCATATATTTGATATCAAACATGATTATTTCCTAAGGACGATTGATTTACGAGGATAGTGTAGGGCAACTTGTCTCTAGAGTCGGTATAATCTTATGCAATGGGGTGATAATAATTCTTTAGAATTTATGAGCATTATATCCACATGCCTGATCAACTGTGGAATGGGACATCGAATATGGTTTGGTAAGTCTTTTATGGTCGTTATTTATCGAATCACACGCTATATTTTTTTACGAGATATTAACTAAACCAACTTTAAATTTACTAATTGGTAATCCTTAAAAAAATAATGGCAAAATAACGTTAAGCCGACCTACCTATCCTTTTAAAGTGGGTTATGCATACAATTTTTATTCACTCACTTAAAATCAATAATTGTTATACTTTCATAATTTCAAACATTGGTATTGTATATTTATACACAAAAGAGTGTTATATTGCTGTTAATAATTCCAGATGAAAGTTATAAACGAACCAGAATTCAGTTGCACTGCTTAGTGTTTCAGTTTCCGCAATGTGGGATCTGCTCTGTATGTACACGTCATTAAATGGCTATTTAGTGGGTAAAGACTTCGACATTATGACGCATTTAATGATCTCTGTGATATCTGATATACGGTGGCAGCTGTGCGTTATGATTAATATATACTTTTACGTAATCTACATGCTAGTATTTATTGGCGTAATTCTGTTTTTGTAAACTTAGGAACTTGACAGTACGGTTATTTAATAGTCGAAATAATAAGACGTAATCTACCGATGTATATCGACCTCATATTTATAGGATTAGGTTATTTGGATACTATTCCTGTAAACATTTGGACATTCATTTTATTTCGTGTACATGTACATATGATCTGTCTAAATATTTATTAAATCTGTTAAAATGTAAAAGAGTGTTATGGAACCATGATTTTCTTACATTAAAAATCTAATTTACGCCCGTCTTTTGTATGTTTAAGGAGTTAAAATGTTTGAGTAATCATGAAAACTCAATGGTTTATGTGACATTTACATTTGCAATTACATTTATGCGACATTTATGACTAAGCCAAACGTTTGGATGATGATTAAAATGCACATATTAAGGACACATGTGATGTGAAACATATTATTTAGTTGCATATCAAAAATCGGATACGAGTACAAATTTTAAACCAAATATGAAGATTAAGAGTATGGCTTTTGAGGATTAAGATCCTATTGTTCAACATGTTCGACAATATGATCATATTAACTAGTGTCAACATATGGTTTGTTACTGAAACAAACACCAAATATAAATGTACGCAGTAAATCCGTCTCAATGGTCTGACCATATTGGTATTATTTATTGTGCTTTGATATTGTATAATGCTTATGCAAAATGTTGGACTTGGACTTGGACTACACAACGCTTCACCACATCGTCTTGTTGGTAAATCTATATTTCTTATTTACAGTCTTCTAGAATATATATAAGCACTTCCAATCATATCGAAATTCTGCACTTATACTTACCGAAATGCGATCGGCTTTGGGATATGTACGGTAAACATATTCAATATGTCCAGGCCGCAGGCAAAGTGATTTAATACTGCAGTTGGTTATCAATTTTCCTTGTTTATCTCCTACGTGCGACCCTGCAGACAATCCCCATCAAAAAAGAAACTATTTTAGAAATATACTATCTTGTAAAGACTGTTACTTTGACACGGATGTTTTTTATTGTCTTGTAGTGACACTTTTGTATCTACGTTGGATATCATTGTTATAAATAAGTAAATTTGTATATCTGTCGATTGTTGTTGCCTACAAATTAAGTAGTATAAATTCAGACTAAATTGTTTTTCTTAAGCTTATACCAAATATATTAAGCTTGAATAAGGAATAAGGAACGTTGCCTACTCCTTATTTGAAAGTGAAAGTAATTTAAAGGATTTAACATACTTCCCATGTCAATTTGATAATTTGCAATTTTTTGAGTGAATCGGATTGTTTTTTTATCTCATACTGGCGTTTTCTCTGCAATATATGCACTCGTATAGTTTACATCTCCCGACAATGAATCAAGTATCGGTTCAGGGAACGATATCGATGATCATACGTTATTGTATTTACCTTTGCCAAACTTCCCACTGATATTACAGCCAGACAGAATATCTCCCAAGGGAGAACGATTTTTACAAGTCTTACTTGTCTCTTTGGTTAAGTTTTCTCGGATAAGAATAACACTTCAGAGTTCTTGAATGTAACATTGAATTTACAGTTGCTGGGAAATTGTGCAGCTATAAGTTGTGTGCCTTTCTCGAGCCATTTGATGTGAGGGTCTTGTGGCTTGGGATAAGTGCTTGAGCTTGACTTGGAATTACTGTAACATGCCAGGTTTGTATAATATTAATTAAGCTCTTTTAATCATATACAATGTATTGAATTCACAGTATTTAAGTTTAAGGTTATGTGGTTGATACTTCAATCATAACTACAGATATGCAGGGATCCAGATTATTCACACAATTAATATAATACAACTTGTAGACGTAATGACCTTGGTATGTCGACCAATTTTTAAAAGCAGTGATATTGTATGAGATTTGGATGAGTAGAAAACAGCAATTGTCAACAACGGGATAACAATTTATCCTGTATTTTTGTCTAACCCTTTGAGCGCTGGAACCGAATTTTGAAGGCCTTTGCAAACAGTTTGGATCCAGATGAGACGCCACAGAACGTGACGTCTCATCAGGATCCAAACTGTTTGCTATTCTGATAGTTGTCTTTGAAAAAAAGTGAAGAAAATGATGATTTTAGAAATTCAGCAGACAACATTTTAGGAGACGACAAATTTTCCAGCATGCAAAGGGCTAATAAGAAACTAGAATTACACAGTTGCTTGGAACAATGAATTTAGTTGCTTTTCGCATTAGCATATTTTTACAAGATTTCTCTCCATGGGAGGTCGGCATAGAACATGAAATTGAATGCAACGTTTTTGTTGATGATTGGATCATTATATGCACTATTTTTGCGATAGGTAAATACTGGTAACTGACTGATATTTATTTTTGACGGGTATTCTATAGAACGACCATGTTTGTGTGTCGTTACTTTAAAACATTTCAACACTGGCGATATATTCTTGGTGACTGATCGATGTACAATGTTTTTTTTCTCACAGTTTGTATCATGACAGAACGGTTCAATATGTGTTCTCGGTAAATATGGAAAAGGGACATTAGAAGCAAATAGTTGCCTTAGTATACATCTACTTTTTCATGAATGATGTTATTGATACATTATTCTTAGTTGGAAAATATATTTAATTTGTATATGTTAATATTGTTTTAAATACTTGAGTTTTTGTAAATACGACTGCTTTTGGAAAGGTGCCCATGGGTTCGTGCATTCCCACGAGCGTAAGCTCGCACGGAAGCAGGTGGTTGTGCTTTCAAGCTGTAGGTTATGAAACATCCTAACTATACAAGCGGACCGACGCATACTCCATAACGGAAACAGAAATAAGAAGTTTCAATTGAATTTTAAATTCCTTAATGCAAATTATGCCTATGAGCATATATTTTATGATTGTGATAATTATTTTCTTTATTTGATTACGTATTCCAACGTTAAAATATAGAGACATTTTTAATATTTTAAAGTCTATCTTCGATTATTATATTGTACATAAATTAAACTATAAATGTTCGTCTATACTTGCTGAACGTTCACACGTGCCTTAAAGATAAATTGGTGTTATGAGGAAGTAAAATATAGTTGTCTGTGAAATGTATGTAGTTTAGATCCCCCTTATGGAAATATGTTTGAGATATACCGGCAATTATCAATCATACATATTATTGCATCATATGACGCCTAATTAGACGCTCAACATTATATATTCATGCTCTGTATATATGTAGCTATATACATACACTATAGATTTGCTTTCGTTTTCTAAATCGATAACTTTACTCACACTCAATAGGCTTGCTTTCGTTTTCTAAACCGATTAATATAGTCACACAATGGCTATGTTTTCGTTTGCTAAAACCGATCGCAACATAATAAAGGGCAAATCCGCACAACTGCTGGTATATATATCTATATTAAACAAGCATGTACATATGGACTGCAGCTCAGAACATAAAGTAGTCGTGAAGACGAGATGATCTGTAAATAAATTCTGATTAACACACAATGACTTAAGAATAAAGATTGTACATACGTCAAGTGTTTTTAATTAATACCTGCGTGAGCATGACTTAATGAAGTACATGTGTACCTGAAATAATTCATGTCCGTTAAGCTGGTCAATGCCCAGATCCAATACTATACAGTTAAAAGAGAAAGTGTGAAAGACGTCATTAACTTACATGGATTTGAGGTTGGATGGTTGGTAATACAGTGAATGACGATGAAAGTACATATTGATGAGAAAAGGGTAACACATTATAGTAAGGGAAAGTGAAAGTATACAATATGTGCATTCATACTACATGTGTTTTCGGATACCTCAGCAAAAGTTCGATATAAAGACAGCAAGAACCGTAACTAAAAAGGTATGAACATCAGACTATATAGACGCATTATTGATTCGGAATAAAAAGATACGTTTTGCATGTTGTACATGTACAGCAGAATTACCAAGAACGTTCAAAGCGATCAACTAATCTTACTGTATTGATCAACATGCAATATGGGAACAGATGTTCTTAAGCTCTGGGACTTGTGTTGGGAGTTTGAGAACCAGGTGGTGTGATAAATCAAATGGAGTCTTGGAATCTTGTTGACAATTAAATGCGTTGCAGACACTAGGAATATGTGATATATACCTGCATGTAAAAGCAATAAGTAAGAGGTTGTATAATATTGTATTAATGCACGGCGTGTAGAAAAAAAATCGAAACATTTCTTATATATTTAAACTCGGAAAACGCATGTTTGTAAAATTATCTAGATTTATACATGAATATCAAGTGAAACCTTTATTACTGGACAAGCTATGTCGTATTTTAGTTTAGGGATGGAGATGCGAATATGGTATTTTAAGTAACTTTTAATAGTTTTCTAAACAAACTATTTATTGTTTTGTTTTGCTTATGAATAACAATTGATATGCAATACCTTTCGACAATTAACATACGTTCATTTTTTCAGTATATATTAACATTCTACTATAATAAAAACAAGCATATATGATAAATAATACTGATTTAATTGTAATAAGTACTAATTACAAATATAAATAGGCAAATATTGGCCATGCAATTGATAAAAGTTATGCAACACACATGAACATGGTAGAGTTATACGAACTGTGATAAGAGTTTCGGGAGTTCACGTTCAACTATTAAGTGTTTGGAACAATTCCAAACTCAGCACAAGCGTTTAGTAATGTAGGGGAACTTTATGAAATTTGCTGCTACATTGTTAACTGGTTTTGCTATTCCCAGATAAAATCTTCAGAATTCGTAAATCGTTTGGAGTAGGCGATGATAGTTTGCGTCAGTTATATGCTTTAGAATAGTTTGTGCTTGCAACGGCTTTAATATTCTTATAACATTATTAGAAATAACCCAGAATGGGATTGCGAGTCTGTATTGGTAAGTGATATTTTAAAATATTTTTTTTTATGTAATAATGTGTATGTTATATAATTCTTTACTGAAAACAATGATAACTAATAACTACAAGGTTGCACAACAAAATATCTGCCCGTAAGTACAATAGAAATGTCGACTATTGTGACCACTCAATTTATTTGTTTCAAGCCACGTATTATATGCATCACAAAGTGGGTATGATGGTTGATACCGATCTATTGTAGTGACGGACAATTAGAGACCATGCAGTAAGTGGTACATAATAAGTGGTTAGGACGAGTAGTGTATAATTAAGTCATTGACCTTATACTGGGCACTGATTTCCTGAATACATGTACACAAAGTATGATACTGACAGTACTGTTACATGGACTTCTTGGACTTCAAGCATATGTTTGTTTGTTTATTTTTACACATATGATAGCAGCGCGTTTTATAATTTCATTTCATGAAGTTTGATGGTTAAATTCCGGACAATAAATATAAGAGGCTTCATGTGATATGGAAAAAGTTATATAAGTTTGTACAATTTATGCCGCATGATATTTCAAGCTATGAGTGCATTCAAATGTGTCCGGAGAATAATGTAAAATTATTATCAATAAAACATAAATACGTGCACTTTACCTCTGGTATGTAAACGACTATGTATAGTATTTTTTGTTTGTTAAGGTATCGCAAAATTAATATGTCTATGTATATACTAATCCTTTTTGTAGTCTATTTACCGGTATCCGTAATTTCGTCTAGAAATAACATACTTAACAAATGACCGAGTCGCATGTCTTTATTTGTATTTGTGACATATAAAGTAAAGGACTGTGTGTCTATTGCATATTTAATTAAAGTATCCATGAATTCGCTGGACTGCAACGATCTTCCACATCAAAACGCCGGTGTATAATAATATTGTGTATGTATCACATTTACAATTATTGAATATTCTCCTTATGCGAGGTACATGAGGCAGTGCAGCGTTGCATAGTTACGTGTGTATGTATTTGAAGATTAGTACTAATGCTAATGGTAACACTGATTTGGTGAGCAACTGTGCGGACGATTTTGTATAGGAAGTGGTTAAGTGGAAATGGGATTTCGAATGTGCATAGGTACGTACCGTTTGTCATTCTATATCTTAAAATGTGTGTATATATCTGGTGTTATTGTAATCAGTGCTGTAATGTAACCCTTTTTATACAAAGACAATTGGTATAACGTCCGCCTGCAAATTAAGTGTAACGGGTAATATAGGACATCCTAGTTATTATACCTTGATTATACCTTAATTAGTGTAAATCATGAGTACAGTAACGCTGTAAGCTATACTGATTCCGAGTCAATTGGTACTCTTTCTTGTTATTGTGTTAACTTGAAATGCTCAACGTTTTGCTGTCGTAGTGATGTTAATCACGTCAAAATATCATGACTTAAATTTGTAATACAATGTTTATTAAGTCAGACGCGGCTCTTTTCCGCACTCGTTCTGCTTTACTGCAGTGGTGGTTTTCCTAACGTTAGCTGGCATTTCGCGATGGTTGAAATAACCAAAAAAACGTACAGTAAAATGTGGTTCATCAATTCGAGTTCCAAGCATCATTGTGCAGTGTGCAATGCTCCAGAGTGTGCAATTCTGTGATATGCATTAGCTATGGCAACGAATGATTCAGCAACAACAGTGCGAAAATTCCACACGTAACATCTAATAATTCGATGTCAAAACTATTTTCTAATTAAGTTACACTGTCGTTTGTTGGTTAACTTCAGTTTTAAAACGTTTTTCACACTCTGATACATAGTTGCATATTATAAAATAAAGCACACAACAAATCCATACAATCTTATAATTAATTAGTATTTAATGTGGGGCATAGACGAGCGGTACCACTTTTCAGTTTGGAAACAATGAAGGCTCTAAGATACTGAGATGTAAATAGATGTTTCGCAAAATTGTCGCGTGACGGATGAAAATAATATTTTTTTAAGAAGCTAGCACAGTGATCAAGCAGTGGCTACATGCGCGTTAAATTTAATGCACATTTGTTATTGTGCTTTATTGTGCACATTTATTAGCTTCTCGATCTGCATCCCAGTATCTTTCGCTATGCACATACTAACACATATATTGCAAACATATGAGCCTCGCTCTTGGAAAACGCGGTTTAATGCATGTGTACAGGCTTGTCAGGGACGGCACTATCCGCTTGTATGGTATTTTTGTATTAAAGGAAGTCTGCTCTCAGTGAAAATTCAGTTGAGGCGGAGAGTGTCCTTACAGGCTCATTTTGGAAAACATTGTACGCAAATGCATAAACCCGGTTTTTCCAAAGCGGGGCTCATATATAATGGGCTATTTACTAGAAAAGCATTCCAACTGCGGTAACAGGTTCTGATTTGTGTATACTGCTTTGTTATTTTATTTATTATTACCGTGCCTTTTGTTAAGTCCAGGGATTTCTACGGTTGTTTTCCCCATAGATAGGCGAGCAAATTGGAGACAATCTGTGAGCATAGGCACATGTGTAAATCCCATCGCCCATGATATATAATATCCTTCAAGGCATGTGAGTGGATCAAAGGTAACGAAGAAAAACGTCGGTGATGCTTTCTCCGTATGTGTATACGTTTGATGACTATATAATGTTCCTAAGATGATTTGATTACCATATAGTTTTTTGTCATAAAATAATTTAGCAGAAATGATAACTGATTTTAGAAACGGATGCGCTAACGCTTCACATCCTTTTTTGTTGGATAAAAAATCATGTTTTCTTTGGGTATGTAATAGGGAAAGGAACAAAATCACCACGCCCATCAACCAATAAAACATAGTAATGGTTCATGACAAGTTGTTTCGCCGTCTAGACCAGGAGTGGTTTTATAAAACACAACTCAATTCGCAAATTGGTAAACATGGGTTTGTGTTTTAGAGATAACTGCATACATCTTATATCGATATAAAGTATACCTGCATATATTATATGAATTATTCTACCTGAATGTTCGCCTGATTTCTTCGTTAAGCCATTAGCGCAGTTATTGACCAGATTAGCCTCATGTGATAATGGTCAACAGCTGGTTATATTCCTCCGCAAATACAACGAACAATCATTCATATCTTTGATGTCAAACATGATTATTTCTCTAGTACGATTGATTTGTGAGGATTGTTAAGGGCAACTTGTCTCAAGAGTCGGCATATTCTTATGTTATCTGGTGATACAAATTCGTTATAAATCATGAGCATTCTATCCGCATGCCTGATCAACTGTGGAATGGGAAATTGAATATAATCAAACTAAGGAATGGGATATCGAATATGGTTTGGTAAGTCTTGTTCGGCCGTTATTTATTGAATCACACGTTGGCGTATACATTAAGGTGTTATGATTTAAATGTTTGTTTTTCTGAATCTTTCTTAAGAAAAAAAAAACATTTTTACAATGCCCTTTAACATGCCTCAATTTCGCTGAGTGTTAAGACATCAATGGCAATGTTTCGAATACAAAAGTGGGAGTATGTCACATTTACTATTTAATTTAAGCTCATAGCCCCCTTATGTGTTAAAATTTCGTATGTGTAAATCGTAGAATATGTATCGTGGTGTCTATGTTTGGCAGCTGTACAATTATACAACGTATTACGGTCTTCATGAAAGTATGCGTAATCTATTATGCAGTTGTGTGTTTGATTGTGTTGCTGTCATTTTTAATCGACGTTCTTAATTGTCATATTGTAGTGTTGTTAGTTTTGTTTTTGTTGTTATGCGAGAAAAAGATTTTTGTGTCCACAACCCTGCCGTCATTAATTTTGTGTGCCGCACCTAACCTTTTTTTCTGGTTGAGTTTTCGATCATTTATGTATAAAGTTTGCGATCAATTTTACTACTTTCGACCATTTAAGCTAAATCAACTTTAAATGACATCAATACATAAAAAATAACTTTAAATAGAAATATGGATGGTTTCTGCATGTCATTGCATATTAAATGCATATTTCTAGTAAATTAGAAGATTATGCATCACATTTCTCCATCAATTACTTACAATCAATATCTGTTATAATATTGTTTTTAATTTCAAACAGTGGTATCATATATTCATACCCGAAAGAGTGTTTCGATTCTGTTAATAATTCCAGATGAAAGTTATAAACATGCCAGGATTTAGTTGCACGGCAACTGTTACAGTTTCCGGCATGTTGGACCTGCTCTGTATGTACACGTCAGTTAATGGCTATTTCATGGGTAATGGCTTCTACATTATGGTGCCTTTAATCATCTGTTTTGATATCTGGTATACATGACAGCTATGCGTTATGATTGATATATAGTTTTACGTAATCTATATGCTAGTGTTTATTGGGAAAAATTCTGTTTCTGTAAATTAAGGACTTAACAGTACGGTTCTTAAGATACTATTCCTGTTAACATTTGGATATTCGTTCTATTTTGTGTACATATAATCTATCTAAATAAAAAATTAACACTGGTAAAATTTAAATGAGTGTACAGGAACAATGATTTCTTACAATAAAAAAATATAATGTTAGCCCCTTTTTGTATGTGTTACGAGTTTAAATAAATGTTTGAGTAATTATGAGTAATCAATGGTTTATGTGACATTTACATTTAGATTTAATAGCACATATTAAGGTCAAATGTGATTTAAAAAATATTATTAATTTGTATATCAGAATTCGGCTTCGATTACAAATATTAAACCAAACATGACGACTCAGACTATTGCGTTTGAGGGAATACATCCTTTTTTTCTACAAGTGTGATAAATATGATCATATTCACTTGTGTAAAAAAAATGATTTGTGGAGAATAAGGTATAAAAGAGCGCAATCGAACCAAGAATTACGATCAGCAACAAGCAAGTTATTACAACGTCGAACTCTATAAGAAGCAAACATAACGATTAAAAAGTATCGGGAACTATTTAAATACTTAAGCTTGAAATATTTAAGGAGTTTTAGGTTGAGTTTCAAATAGACTTCCTGCCATTGAAAATATATATTCAAGTGTCAATATTTTTGCAATTATCTTTCATAAAATCACCTTCCTTACTTCACACACACTTGAAACAAGTAAAACTCTTTCAACGTTTTTACGTCTTACAAGAATGTGTGCGTTTTATTATACAATGCAATATTTCACAGAATGCGCTGGAAACATTTATGAAGTTATAATGCCTGAGATTTTGGTGGCATATGTTAGTTCTTGTAAGTATTGATAGAGAGCAGACTAGTCGGATGGTACGTCCATTTGTCATGTGATTTATGTTTTTTTTTTGACAGTCAATCAGCCATTATGTCGCTTTATTTATCATTCTCTTTTACAATTTTGTCGGTTGATCAGGTGTTCGGTTAGTCTATTGACCATTCCTTCTTAAGGGTTGTCACTGAAACAAATACCAAACATAAAATAAAGTTGTTAATCCGTCTAAATAGTCTTTTTGCAAAACGCCTCTCGACCTCGTCTCGTTGGTAAATCTATAATGCTTATTTACAGACTGCGTGAATATTATAAGCACTTCTAATCATGGTAAAATCATGCCCTGACATTTACCGAATCGCGATCGGCTTCGGGAAAAATATTCGATATGTCTGGACTGCAGACACCGTGATTTAATAATGCACTTGGTTATTAACTTACCTTGTTTATCTCGTAAGTTCGACTCTGCAGACAGTTCCCAGAAAATTAGAAACGATTTTAGGGATATTTTGGATTATCTTTTAAAGACTGCTACCACGACACGGATTTATTAGTGTATAGTAGTGACTCTTTTGTATCTACTTTGGATATGATTGTTATAAATAAGTCTTTTATTTGTATATTTGTCGATTGTTGTTGCCTACAAATTAAGTTGAAAAAAATAATTAAAATAGGTATTTTAGCTTAATTCAGAATTAAAGTAAGAATTATCTATCATAGAGTTATGTTATAAGTTATAAGATAATCTTATACATACATAGTACATGATGCCAGTTTAGGTTGACATGATATTTATTCTCACGTGCCGGGGGTTTGCCGAGTCACATTTTCTGTTTTGTCTATGCAATGTTAGTTCTTGATAAATAAAAAAAACGTTACTCCATTACAATTAATAATTCGCCATTTTAGGATTATATAGGTCGAAAAGATGGCGAATTATGTTTCAAGAAATGTACGTTCACAATATTTCGTTCACTTCTCTTAAATACTATATACGCATTTTGGTCAATCACAGATGTATTTAGAGGTACGTCGATTTCCTTCTAGGAAATAATTAGTCATTTCTTCGCCCATCAATTATACTAAATTCTTCAATGATAGTATCTAATTGAATTCAGAACAGAGAGTTCCTTTCGGCATGCCTACGGTCTGTGTTCTGTCAAGAGAGTGTGTATGTCATTGGAACAGAGACGTTAAGACATTCGGTGTGCTGGTTTAAATCCGAATTAGGATAGATTCTTCATTTCTTATTTAAGTTTAATATATTATATATACACATTTTCAGAAAAAATAATATTCTAATGATTCTTAGGTTAATCAAAACAAAACCATTTTGAAACGTTTGCTTGGAAACGTATTTCGCAATTGCATGATATGCTTTTTTGAGTGTATCGGCTTGTGTTTTATCCCACACTGGCGTTTTCTCCGCAATGCAGTCTGCGTAGAGGTATTTACAGTCGTAGTTTGTATCTCCCGACGATGAATCAAGTATCGGTTCCTTGCACGATATTGATGATCAGACGTTGGTTTATTTACCTTTGCCAAACCTCCCTCTGATATCTCAGCCAGAAAGATTCTCTCCCTGGGGAGAACCATTCTAACCCTTCTTAGTCTCTTTGATTAAGTTTTTCTGGATGGATGAGAATTACAATTTAGAGTCCTTGAATGTAACATAGTTGTTGGAACAATGTGCAGCTATAAGTTGTGTGCCTTCCTCGAGCCATTTGATGTAAAAGTCTTGTGTCTTGTGATAAGTGATTGAGCTCAAGTTGGAATTAACATGCCAGGTTTGTATAATATGAGTTTAGCTCTTATAATTATACATCAAAATCACCGTATTAAGTTATAGGTTATTTGATAAATTATGCATTGGTAAGTGATACTTTGAAATATCTTATTTATATTAAAAATGTGTACTTTATGTAATTATTTGCTGAAAATGTAATTATTAATACTGGGTTACACAACAAAATTACCGCTCAAAAGTACAATAAAAGATGTTGACTATTTTGACCACTACATTCATTTGTTTTAAGTCACTAAGTATATCCATCATAAAGTGGGTATGCTTGTCGATAGCGATCGACTGTACTGATGGACAACAGATACCATGCAGTAAGTGGTACATAATAAGTGGTTAGGACGAGCAGTACATAAGTAAGTCATTGACCTGATACCGTTTAGCAGCGACGTCCTGAACACATGTACTCACAGTATGAAACGGACAGTACTTGGACTATGGATATGTGTTTTTGTTTTTGTTTTTTTACGCATGAAATAGCAGTGTGTTTTATGTTTGCATATTCATTGCCTGGCTATATGTTTATCGTTAACCTATACAATTGAACAATTTATAAATTGAGTAATTTAAATGGACCATTACGTGCCAATATATATATATTTTTTAAAGTGTTTCATTGTAACCTTTATTAAAACTGACTTCTTTTCGAAAATCCGTTTTAAATAACGTTCAGTTAGTATTTGGTGCAAGATTGTATTCTGCGATTGCTAACGCGTTACAAAATACCATCAGCAAAAAAATGACACGGAAGGACAATTGTAAAAATATATCATGCTCATGCATGAAGCAATATGGTGGTTTAAAATTTGTCCCAATTTTACTGACAGATATACTAGCAATACACTTTATTGACACCCACGTTTACATACAGTGTTTACATATGAAAACACCATTAAGACTGTCTGATTTTTGTTAAGTCCAGTAAATTTCGGTTATTTTCCCCATAGGTAGGCGAGCAAATTGGAGACAATCTTTGAGCATAGGCACAGGTTTAAATACCATCGCCCATGATATATGATCTCCTTCAAGGCATGTGAGTGGATCAAAGGTAACGAACACATACGTCGGTGATGCTTTCTCCGTATGTGTATACGTTTGATTGCAATATAATGTTCCTAAGACGATTTGATTACCATATAGTTTGTGTTACCAAGTAATTTATAAAAAACAAATCACTGAATTGAGAAGCGGATGCGCTTACTTTTTCCCCGCCATTGAATTCTTTGTTAAAGTTCGCCAAAATATAAGTAAATGACAAGATTTCTTACCTTCGGTGGTCGGCATAGAACTGGATCTAGCATTATATGCATTATTTTGCGATAGGTGCATAATGCTAACTGAGTTGAGCTTTGTGTTTACGGGTATTCTATTGAATGAGCACGTGTTACGCTGGCGGTTGCAAGTTTATGCTTTTATAACATTTTTTTTAAACATGTCAACATTGGTGATCTATGGTACGTGACTTATTGATGTATACTGTTTTCCTTTCACCGTAGGTTTTATCATGACAGCATGAACTAATATTGTTGTCTCGGTAAATATAAAAAATGGACATTAGAAGCAAATAGTTGCCTTAGTATACAACTGCTCTTTAATGAACGCTTTCTGTTTTGACGTTCGTCGTGTGTGCCGATTCTTTCACATTGATTTTAAATCCGTACTGACAGAGGCATAATATTTACTTTATTATATAACATTTACAAACAAAAAAACTGTTTATATTGGCATACAACGGATTTTATTGATACATCCTTAAACACACATATATATATATATATATCCTTGAGATTGTGTAAATACGAGTGCTTTTGGGAAGGTGCCCAATTGTTCGTGCATTCCCACGAGCGTCAGCACTCACGGGATAAGGTGGTTGCACTCCAAAAGTGCCTTAAAGATATAGTGGTGTTATAAGGAAGTATAACAGTGTTTGCTATGCAATGTGTGTAGATTAAATCCCCTTATTTAGCAATGTTTAAGATGTATCGGCAATTATCAATCAAACATATTACTTCATCCCATTACGCTTAATTAGAAGCTCAACATTATATAGTCGTCCTGTGCATAAATGTAGCTAGACATACACCATCGAGTTCCTAAGCAGATAAATATACTCACTCAATAGGCTTGCTTTCGTTTTCTAATGCGATTAATATAGGCATACAATTGCCATGCTTTCGTTTTCTAAAACCGATCGCAACATTACATATGGCATATCCGCCACAATTGCTGTTATACGACATTCAATGGATACATAAAACAATGTCATGCCACCAAATTAAATCAAAGCGCTGACGGTACTGAATTTGTTCGCTGTTGTATAATCTTAGACGCAACTCAGTTTTCAAAATTATGTTATAGCTTTTTATATCGCAAGTTTGAAATGACCACAACCTATTCAAATTTATAAAGAGTGTGTCTTAAAGCACAGGTCGAGATGTGTTGTTTTTTTCAAATCATTGATACAGCTAATCAGTGTGCACAGGCTAATCTTATTTGACATGCATTAAGCCCAGTTTTCCATGAAAGTAGCCAATATGTACAGATTTCAATGATAAACACTAGACTGGCCAACGTTGTCTTACAAGCTGTTAAATACTTTTGAATACATACACACTATGTAATGTACAGTGGGAACTATAAACAGGCACATGCGGTGGTTAGAGCAGACGCTTTTAGTATTCGTCGTCTGCATAATTTATCTGCAGTTATCCACACAGGCAGTCACGGGTTACGGTTCCTAGCGTAGTTAAGCCATAGTGATTTGCAAATTGCCTCTACATTATTTGTGAGCTTACGCTCACAAATAAAAAATCATCGCAAGAGCTATATTATATACGCACGAGCTTAAGTGTTTAAGCAAGAAGATTGTACAGTAGAGTGTTTTTAATTAAAACCTGTGTGAACTTGACTTAATGAAGTACATTTGTACATGAAAGAATTCATATCCGTTGAGCTGATCAATGCCCAGATCTAATATTAAACAGTTAAAAGGGTAAGTGTGTTAGAGGTCATAAACTAACATGGACTTGCGCTTGGATGGTTGGTAATACAGTGAATGACGATGGAAGTACATATTGATGAGAAAAGAGTACTACATTATAGTAAGGAAAAGTGAACGTATAAAATATGTAGTATTCATACTTCACTTGTTCTCGGATACCTCAGCGATAGTTCTATATAAAGGAAGCAAAAATCCTATCTAAAAAGGTATAGAAATCAGACTATATAGACGCGTTATTGATTCGGAATAAATAGATACGTTTTGCATGTGGTACATGTACATCCGAATGAACAAGAATGTTCAAAACGATGAAATAATCTTACTATATTGAACAACATTCACTATGGTAACAGCAGTTGTTAAGCTCCAGGACTTGTGTGTGGATTTCGAGAGCCAGGTGGTGTAATAAATCTAACATTATGGAATCTTGTTGACATTTTCATGCGTTGTAGACAATTATAATGTGTGTTTTATAAGATACCTGCACGTAAAGCAAACAATGCTGTCTTTATTCGCGGCGTGAAGAGAACATTTGAAAGATAATTTCTCATAAAAAAAGCATAAGTAACATGCATTTTTGTAAAATTATCTGCATGTAGACATACATATAAAGTGAAACCTAAATTACTGGACAAGTTATGTCGTATCTTGGTTTAGGGATGGAGCTGCGAATATGGTATGGTACGTAAATCTTAATTGTTTTCTAAACAAAATATTTTTGTATATAAATAAAAGCCGATATACCATTTCTTTTACAATATACATACATATGTTTTGAATATCTATTTACATACACGCATACATAAAAACAAGTATATATACATAATACTGGTCTAATTGTAATACGAACTTATTACAAAGAGACATAGGCAAATATTGGCCATGATATTGATGAAAACTATGTAAAACATGAACACCTACAAGTTATACGTATATTCACGTTCCAAGAGTTCGCGTTCAACTATTAAGTGTTTGGAACGCATCCAAACTCAGCAGAAGCGTTGAGTTTTGTAGGGGAACTTTATGAAATGTTCTGCCGTATTGTTAACTTGTTTTTCTATTACCAGATAAAAGCCTGCAGATTTTGTAAATCGTTTGGAGTAGGCGATGATAGTTTGCGTCAGTTATATGTTATAGAATTATTTGTGCTTAAAAGGTCTTTTAATATTCTTATAATATCATAAGAAAAACATTAATAATGGGATTGCGAGTCTGCATTGGTAAGTGATTTATTGATGTATTTTATGTTATGCAATAATGCGTATTTTATGTATTAATTTGCTGAAAACTATAATTACATATACTGGATAACACAACAGAATTCACGCTCGAAAGTACAATAAAAATGTCAACTATTTTGACCACTAAGTGTATTTGTTTTAAACCACTTATTATATACATCATTAAGTGGGTATGATGGTCAATTACGATCAATTGTACTGATGGATAATTAGATACCTCGTAGTAAGTGGAACATATTAGTGGTTAAGACAAATAGTTCATAATTAAGTCATTACGTCACTGAACTGATACTCTTTAGCATTGATTTCCTGAATACTTGTACACCGAGTATGATACTGACGTTACTGTAATATAGACAACTTGGACTTATTACATGTGTTGGTTTGTTTATTTTTGGACACATATAATAGCAGTGTGTTTTATGTTTTCATTGTATGCAGTTTTATGTTTAAAGTGCAAAAAATCGAAGATTAGTACTAATGCTAATGTTAACACTGATTTGTTGAGCAGCTGTTCGGACGATTTTGTATAGGGAGTTGTTAAGTGGAAATGGGATTACGAATGTGCATAGGTACGTACCTTGTGTCATTATATATTTTAGAATTCGTTCATATATCTTGAGTTATTATATTCAGAACTGTAGTGTTACCTTTTTGCTTCAAACCGTACGAAGACTACTGGTATAACGTCCGCCTGCTTACTAAGTGTGATAGGTAAAACAGGACAACATTATAATACCTTAATTAGGGTAAAACATGAATATAGCGGATTCGTTGCGAATAGAAACTATGTAAGCTACATGTATATTGAATACGAGTCAATTGTTACTTTTTCTTTCAATGGTGTTTACTTGACATACTAAACGTTTTATTAACGTAGTTAATCATGTCAATATATCATAACATTAATTTGTAATAAGATTTTTAATAAGACGGACGCCGGCTCTTGTCCGCGTCCTTTCCGCTTTTCTGCAGCGATTGTATGCAGCGGTGGTATACCTTACAGAAACTGGCATTTCGCAACGGTTGAAACGAACAAAAACATACAATAAAATGTTGTTAATCAATTAGAATTCCAAGCATCATTATGCAGTGTGCAATTCGTCAGATTGTAAAATTCTGGGATATGCATTTGCTTTGGCAACGAATGATCCAGAAACAAGTTTGCGCCCTAATCTCACGCGACATTTAATAATTCGGTGTCACAAATATTGTCTTATTTAGGTACACTGTCATTTCTTGTTAATTTCAGGTTCAAAAAGTTTTCACACTCTGAGACATAGTAACATTTTTAAAATAAATAACAAATGGACACGACCTTACGATTGATTCATAATTGCATATGGGGCCTGAACGAGCGGCATCACTTTTCCGTTTGGACACAATGACAAACATGTCTCGTCTCTCTAAAAAACTCTCTAAGATACTGAGATATATATTCATGTTTCGCATAAATTATCACGTGACGAACACAAATAATATTTTGTGTAGTAGCTTGCAAGGTGACCAAGCACTGGCTATATGTGCGTTAAATTAACTACACCTGCTTTATTGTGCTTTATTTTGCACATTTGTGAACTGCTAAATCTGCATCCTAGTATGCACACAATAATACTTTTGCTACAAAGATATAAAATGGACTTGGGTTATTCACTGGAAAAGCATTCAAACTGCGGTATGTAACATTTAGGAATCTCGTTTTCCACTATGTTTTGTGTGAAAGTGTCAATGTTGGGTTTCATGGAAGAGAAGAAGGAAATAATTGACAGAAATTAACTTCTTATTTTGTTATTTGAAAATGAAGATGCAACTTGATTCGGTATACGGAAACGCTTGACGTTATATCAAAATGTCAAGGGCTTTTATTTTACCGGAACGGTTCCCGATGCTCATGTAACTACACATATTGCGTTTTGTAGATGTGGCTGAAGTTTTTTTTAAAAGTCGTGGATAATCTGACGTTTTATGTATTATTCATGTACAAACAATAATAATTAAAAAATATATATACGAAGGTACAACTGCATGAAACTGGCCAGACTAATTGAGTCTCGTTCTGGGAAAACGGGGTTTAATGCATGCGCATAAAGTGCAGTCAACGCAGGCTAATTATGGAGGAAACTATCCGCCTTAACTGGAAGTGTCGTCACTCATAGATAGTGCGTACAGCAAATAAGCATCTGCAAAGACACTTTACGCACATGCATTAAGCCCCGTTTTCACAGAGCAAGGCTCGATTTGACTATTTAGTATAAACGCATGCTTTATCGGGCCTTTCAATCCTCAGCTTGAAATATTGTATTCTGTGATTGCTAATGCATTACACAATTACATCAGCAAACATGACACGGAAGGACCCTTGTGAAAACATATAATGCTCATGCAACAAGCAACATTCTTGCTTAAAATATGTCCCAATTGTATTGACAGATAAAATAGCACTGCTATTTATTGACATCCACGTATACATACATCGTATACACACAAAAACGAAATTTAAAAGAAGCGTTATTGTCCTGGCTGTTTTTGTTTAGTCAAGGTTGTTTTCCCCATAGGTAGGCGAGCAAATTGGAGACAATCTGTGAGCATAGGCACAGGTGTAAATCTCATCGCCCATGATGTATAATCTCCTTCAAGGCATGTGAGTGGATCAAAAGGTAAAGAAGAAATACGTCGGTGATGCTTTCTCCGTATGTGTATACGTTTGATTACTATATAATGTCCCTAAGATGATTTGATTACCATAGAGTTTGTGTAACAAAGTAATTTACAAAAAAATGTTCACTGATTTGAGAAACGGACTCGATAACGCCTTTTAACGTACTAATGGGTAAAATAAAAATCGTACGTTCTTTAGATATGTAATAATAATACTAAAAAACAACATCACCAGGGTATGTTAAAGTATACAGAACGAAATCACCAGAGTATTTGATGATAAAAAGAACAAAATCGCCACGATCATGAACCAATAAAACATAGAAATTGAATGGTTCATGACATGATAACAAGTTTATAGCTCATGAGTGGTTTTTATAAAACACAGCTCAATTCGCTAATTGGTAAACATGGGTTTGTGCTTAAGAGATAACTGCATACATCTTATATGGATACTCATTATATCTGAATATATTATATTAATTATTCTACCTGAATGTTCGCCTGATTTTCTTGGTAAAGCCGTTTGCACAGTTATTGACCAGCCTAACCTCATGTCATAATGGTCAACAGCTGGTTATATGCTCCCGTAAATACTAGGGATATCTTTGATATTAAACATGATTATTTCCTTAGGGCAATTGATTTGCGAGGATTGTTTATGGCAATACGTAACTATTCCCTAAAGTCGGCATTTTCTTATGCAATATGGTGATAATTATTCGTTAGAATTCATGAGCATTCTATCCGCATGACCGATCAACTGTGGAATGGGACTTCGAATATGGTTTGGTAAGCATTGTATGTTTGTTATTTATCGAATAACACGCTGTCGCATATATGTATGTGTTAAGATTTAATGTATTCTTTTTTAAGTTAAACATTTTTACAATGCGATTAAATATTCTTCAATGTCGTTTATTATTTAGACAATGTCTTAGTGTCAATGTTTCAAATTAAAAATTGATAGTATTGTACATTCAACAAGTTAATTTAAGCAAATAGCCCCCGTATTTGTTACACTTTCGTATTTTTATGTTGGGCAGTTGTATACAAAGTATAATGGTCTTTGTGAAAGTATTTGTAAGGACTTATGCAGTCGTGTGGTTAAATTTGTTGCTACCATATTTAATCAACAGTTTGTATTATCAGATTGGCAGATTGAAGTGTTTCAAGTTTTGTGTTTGTTCTTACGCGAGAAAAGAGAGGTTTGTTTCACTTACCCGACCGACATTAATTGTGTGTGCCGACAATAACTTTTTATCAGGTTGATCATTTTTGCTTAATTTAGTAAAAGTTGTATAAAGTTTGATATCAATTTTAAACTTACTAAACAAACATAACGAAAGAACGTTAAATTAGAAATTTGGAAGATGTGTCCATGTCATTGCATATTGAATTGCACACATGCATTTCTTGTTTTGTATTGGCAATCGTTTAAAAGTTAACGGCGCAAGAACAGTTTATCCGATCTACCTATCCAAGCATTTGAGTCATGTTCTGAGTAAACTGGGCAAAATGCTTGTGCGTAAAATGTCATCCCCGATAAGACTGTGCAGTCCGCACAGGCTAATCCGGGACGACACTTTCCGCCTTAACTGGATTTTCGCTAAGAAGAGACATCATTTAAACGAACAATTTCATAAACGCAGAAATTGTCGTCCCTGATTAGCCTGTGCGGACTGCACAGGCTAATCTGGGATGACAATTTACGCACAAGCATTATGTCATGTTTTCTCAGAACACGACACATTTTGGCGAGGTCAGTGGAAACAAATGACTTTTTATAGGCTTTAAAAACATTAAACCAATCTAACATGTTTTTAGTTATGCATATAATTTTTCGGCATTCTTATTCCATCATTCATTTACATTCAAAAACTGTAATATTTTTCATAATTTCAAACAGTGGTATTGTATATTTATACACAAAAAAGTGTTCGCTGACTGAAAATAATTCCAGATGAAAGTTATAAACATACCAGGATTCAGATGCACGGCTACTGTTATAGTT